>JZKD02S1721358.1:497587-524186 GCA_000966675.3 Picea glauca
GGTGGACGTAGCCCACACTGGGTGAACCACATAAATCTGTGTCTCTCTTGTATTGTGTGTCTTCTGTGTTTTTTTTCTGCATTTGTTTTATTTTATTGCTCCGCGGTCCTGTTTTCTAACATATATCTGTGTGATATTGGGATAAGTGCTAAGTATGGATTGTAGATGCTTTGTGCATACTGTGTGAGACTTGCAGAGTTACGTGTAAGTAATTGTAAGAAGGCTTGGTGTTGTACCCTAACTCAAAGAAGGAGGATCTAGTTGAGTGCACGTAGATCTACTGTCTTCCGCGGAGTAGGATTTTGATGCTATGTGCCTATAAGAAGCTTGACTGAAGATAATAAATAAAAAGAGTTGGTGGGCATAGCCCCAGGGTGGGGGTGAACCACGTACATTATGTGTTGTTATGCTTTGTGTGATGTGTTGATGTGTTTATCTCTTTACTTGCTAAGTTCTTTGATATAGATAGATAGATCTGTTTATGCTTTGTGCTAACGATGTATATGGATGTTAGATCTGAACTATGTGAATGTGCTTAGTGCTTGAATCTGCTAGATCTAATCTACCTCTCTATGATAAGTGCTTAGATACATTAGATCTAGATGAATGGTGCAATACTTTGTTTTATCTGCGGAGTAGATAGTGGTCAAATATTGATGAACTGTCGGTGCTAAGTGCTCTGTTAAGTATTCCAATCACATATATGTGTCCCAGCTAAGGTTGCAGACACCTGAGTCCTACAACCACCCCTACCTCTACCTCGGGTGAGACTTCATCTGCTTCGCAGGTGTTGCCGAAAGGGCCTGCAGTTAGGGTTTTGTTGGTGTGTTGTTGTAGCGTTGAACCCTGGGTCTGCCCCTGTGCCAACACCAGGTGTGAGCTTAGGTGTTCATGAGTGGTCCACGTCGCCATCCAACCAAGTGTTGAATAAACATGCAACAACATGGTTTCAATGACACCATAGGTGGTATCACATGCCCAAGTGAGTGGTTTCGCCATGGTCACAAGTGATGTGAAGCCAATAAATAACAACCATTTATTATGTCTCCAAACCGCTCTTTTCATGCCCAAGTATCATTAAAAGTTAGGCAAGTTATGGCTGTGATATATGTTATTCGTCATAGATCTCTGGAGATGATATGTGCTCTGCTCTGAACCATCAATCTCGTTCCTTTGATGACGCACATTGAAATATTTAACTTTATCCCTCGGTAATTGGTGTAATCCCTCATGCTAGCATATGACCCATTTACATGTATTTTAAACCCCTAGTGGCTAAAGTTAAGCACCTTTTGCAAAATTAAGCCATGTTTCCTCATTTTTAATCCTTTTTTCTTTCAAATTGATCAATTTCTTTTTTTGTGAATAAAAAGTGGATCCTTATATTAATTTCATCTGAAGGTTTACAAAGAAGATATGCAGCCTATCTGCCTAAACCAAAGGGCTATCAGGGAATCCACTAGGACCAGATCGATGGTCCAGATTTCCTTGGAATCAATGGTCTAGGTATTCTCTTTCTTTTTTTGATTTCGTGTTTCACGACTTTACAGCTTCAGAAGACAACTTCCTTCATGTTGTGGACTCCTGATAGCCAAAATCCCGTAATTCCCTTGCATCATTTTCATGGGACCAGATCGACGGTCCAGATCTCTTATGGTGCAAATGGTCTTGATCTGATCTCGATTATCGCGATTTCTGATTTCACGACTTTGGGGAGTGGCTGCCTTCAAGATTTGGACTACCGATAGCCAAAATCCCAAAATTTCCTTGCATCATATCCATGGTACCATATTGACGGTCCAGATCTGTTCTGGTTCCAATGGTCCTAATCTGATCGAGCTTATCGTGATTTTGCGACTTTGGGGAGTGGTTTCCTTCAAGTTTTGGACTCCCGATAGCCGAAATCCCAAAATTTCCTCGCATCATATCCATGGGACCAAATTGATGGTCTAGATCTGTTCTGGTTCCAATGGAACTGATCTGATCGTGCTTATCGCAATTTTGCATTTCATGATTTCGTGACTTTGGGGAGTAGCTACCTTCAAGATTTGGACTCCCGATAGCCGAAATCTCAAAATTTCCTTGCATCATATCCATGAGACCAGATCGAAGATCCAAATCTGTTCTGGTTCCAACGGTCCTGATCTGATCGCGATTTCGCATTTCGCGATTTCGTGACTTTGGGGAATAACTTCCTTCAAGATTTGGACTCCCAATAGCCGAAATCCCAAAATTTTCTCGCTTCATATCCATGGGAGCAGATCAACGGTCCTGTTCACTTATGGTACCAATGGTCCTAATTTGTTATTTCTTATCACGATTCCACAGTTCACGATTGCACGACTTTGGGAAACAACATCCTTTGACCTTGCGACTCCCAATTGCCAAGGTCCTGAAGTCTTCTGTCAACTGTGTATCTTCTGTGTTGATGCTTATGGTAGTCCTCTCCCCTGAGCTTCGGATCATTTATGACTTGGAAGGAATTCTAGGTAGACAAAGGTGGCACCTCATTCATACTGGGGTCGTCTAGCTGGACAAGCTCCTCACACTAGAGCCAGAGGGGTGAGCTTTGAGACTGCCTGGGATCTTGGAGATTGATCTGTTGCATCGAGTCTACTCCTGCATTGGCCAGTTAGTATGCAACTTTGTTTTCACTTCACCTAATGTGTGAGGGGGTTAGAGTTAGATAAGGACTCAAAACAGCCTAGAAGCTGTGAAGAGGGCCAAGGAGGCGCCAACTAGGAGTGATTTTTCCTGGATCTTTGTCATTCAATATTTTTTTGCCAAGTCTATTATGATTTTGGAGTCTCCTTCAATAGTCAGACGGGTTAGGTTTTTACCTAGAGCCATTTACAACCCTTTGATGAGACCCCAAATTAATGTTGAAGTGTTGGTGTCGTATCTGAGATTTCCTGCAGTTAGGCTTTGAATTTGTCCCAGTCTATTTCTTATGATCGCTCCATAGCCTGAGTCTCCTGGATTTCCTTTTGATGCGCCATCAAAATTGACCTTGTGGAAGCTTGGCGGGGGGGGGGAACCACTTGGAGGGACTGAGGGATTTTGAAAATAGAGGGGGCTGCTGAGGAAGGGTATAGTGGGCAAATAAGAAGCCCCAAGAGTTGAGGATTGAGAGTTCACCTGGGTCAGTGGGGAAATCTTCCTTGAACCATGAATGTAGCTGAAGAGTTTCCTAGAGATGAAAGAGGATTGTATTCTAGAGGAGGGTAGGAGGAGACGGTTGAGAGTGAAAGATTCTTTTGTTCCTCTCTTTCCATATTTTCCACACTATGAATCCTGGTAAGAGTTTCCAAGCTTTGTTCAAGATAGGAATTTTGAAGGGATTGGAGCCCCACTCCCTGATGGTGCTAATGATGCTATTTTGAACTCGATTGGTTCTTCTCAAGAGACGAGTGGCTTGGTTCCATATGTTCTCACTAAGTAGACAATTATTTAGGAGGTGCTCCATGGTGATGCAGGAGCATCGCCAACATCAAGCAAGCCAGTGCGGAAGACAAAATACAGCTGCACAAGTGCCAACGCAAATTTTGAAATTACCTTGAATTTATTGCGCGATCTTAAATGAAGACATTAAGAAGAAGCGCCCTTGTATAATGTAAACAGACCTTGAGCGACTCGCTCTCATCCTTAGTAGATAAAAGGCATTTATGATAGTTAATGTAAAGTAGGTAGAATTGAATGTGTAGATTAGACAGTTTTAGAGCGCAAGAGGGAAATGGGATATAGACACCCTCATTGTGTATTGTAACATAGGCAACATCATGATTGAGAAGAGCATAGAAGAGAAGCAGAGAGCTGTGTAGCAGACTCCATGTACAGAAGTTCTGAATTAATACAAGAAAAGTTGTGATTCAGACTCATGGTGTTCATATATTCTCTGTGTATACATCTTTGAATGTTATGCTCATGAATGTTTTACTCTTTCTGTCATGCAATTGCTTTTATGCTATGTATGAATGATTTCTTGTTGAATGTCTGAAATCTGAGAGGAAAGGGTAATGAAATGAGTTTCAATTGTTTCTCTATTTGAGTAAAAGTTCCTGCAAGGAGTGCAGTTGAAGTTTCCGCAAAGAGTGCGTTGACAAAAGATTCAGAGGTTTGTCTCTGAAAGCTCAGAAGAGAAAGATTTTTTTCTCATTTCCATAGAGGTGCAGTCAGGCACAGGAGCCGTGCAAGGAGTGCGCAGGCCGAGTGAAGTCTCAGGGTTGTGAACCTGAGCAAATCATTTTGAGACTGTTGTTGCAGGTGTGCGCAGAGTTGAAAGGATTTCAACATTTAGGAAGTGCTTGAAGGTTGCCGCAAGGAGTGTGCACAATATTCTTCTTTAAGACTCGACGCTGAGAGTAAGCACAGGAGGTATAGGACCTTCGAGAAATCACCAAAGAGAAGCACAGGAAGCTTGTGTCATGGAGTGTTTCACAGGCATTACAAGTTTGCGCGCAGGTGGACAAGTTTGTGCAGGAACGCTCAGTTATTCACATAAATCATCAGGAAGAGAAGGACGGTCGGAATTCTCTGAGGAGAAACCGCGAAGTCTCGTGGGCCGTTATATCTTGTGGAGGAACAGGGGAGATACAACGAATTATTCCCTAAAGGTTCTAAGCTCAGGAGGGCCAGGACCGTAGATCTAAGCCACAAGGGTCGTTGGATTTACACGTATATACTTGTATCGGGTTTTCGTGGGTGGAAGTCCCGTAAACCTTGCAACGGGAGTCGCGATATCACAAAATGCGATATCCTGGAAGCTAAAGGGATTGTGTGGGCCATGGAGGAATCAACGAGTGGACAGGTGGCACACTAGTGGCGAGTAGTCACCCTCCTTTGACCATATCGGAGTTTCGTGGAGTGAAATCCCAAACTCTTTACATCAGGATTCGCGATATTGAGAAGTCCGAAGTGTCGACAGGGGGGGGGCGAAAGGACTGTTGAAAAGTCAAAGCTCAGGAGTGTATTGGAGTTTCGAAAAATCGGGATTCGAGAGTCGAGGAGACAAGTTGCTCGACATCGCGACCGCCAAAATCATGATAGGGAAAATCCTGAAAGGGTAAAGGAAAGGTCAGCGTTGACTTTTTTCGGGTTTCGGGGATTCGCAAAGTTGTGAAGCCCGATCTCCTAAGTGAAAAGAGGGGATCCCGTGAGAGTTTGTTGTGGGTGAATATTTCCCGATTGGGAAATAGAAGGACCGTTTAGAGTTCTTCGGTCCAGTGAAAAAGGGAAAGATCATGTGCTAACGTGGACCTTTTCAACCTGCGGGTTGTGGAGGGAGCGTGTGTTGGCATCAGTTTTGGTATCAGAGCACAGAAAAGGTTCTTTGCTTTTTGTAGTAGAGAAAGAGAATTCACCATGCTGCCAAGAAGGAGAGATAGACAGTCACCCGATCCACCAGAGGATATGGAGATGTCGAGAAGAAGAGGCAGGAAGATGATAGATCCAGCCATGGAGAGAGAGATGTGTGATCTACGAGCTAGACTCGAAGACATGGAGACAGTACAAAGGCGTACAGTCAGTGTTGGGGATCTTAGTGATTCCGAAAGTGAAATTGAGGTTGAACATGAAGAAGAAGTTGCAGCTGAAGATGCAGCAAATGAACGCTTGATCAGAGCTATTGCAAGGATGGGTGCAAGAGCGAAGATGGACATTCTAGTTTATGAGGGAAACTTGGATGCAGAGGATCTTCTAGACTGGATTAGAGCTCTAGACACATACTTTGACTATGAAGATGTCGAAGAGGACAAGAAAGTCAAGCATGTTGTCACAAGATTGAAGGGACATGCAGCATTGTGGTGGGATGAGCTACAAGCTGACAGACGCTGCAAAGGCAAGAAGAAAATCAAAAGTTGGGATAGAATGATCGCGAAGATGAAGGCGAAATTCATCCCCAGAGATTATCAAATTACTCTATTCAAGAGAATGTAGAAACTGAGATAGAAGTTGATGACAGTGAAAGCATACAATGAGGAATTCTACAAGCTGAACATCAGGGCAGGTCATCGGGAGAGCGATGATGAAACGTTTTCCAGATACCTTAATGGTCTGAGATATGATATTCAAGATGAGATAAGCATGGTAACCATCCGAACGGTGGAAGATGCTTATCAGATGGCTCTGAAAGCGGAATAGAAGCTGAGCCGAAAACAGGGTCAGAGAGGCCGAGGCAGAAGTCAACCCAGAGGCAAATCAGTTGCCCAGGACAAATATCAGAAGCCCAAATAGGACTGGAAGAAACCTCAGACTCGAACTGAGAGAGGTGGAACCTCACAGAAAGGGAAATACGTTGAACAGAGAGGACAGCATACTGAGTAGAGAGGAGATTATGCTGACAACAATACTTTTCCTCGTACTAGAGGTAAAGGGAGAGGAAGAGGTGGAGTAATAACATGCTTCACATGTGGAAAGAATGGGCACAAGTCTTACGAGTGTCCAGACAAAAAGAAGGAGATTGGAGAAACTCACATCACCGAGGCACAGAGGAAGGATGTTGAGGCGGAATACGCTGAAGGCGGAAGATCAATGATGATGCGAAAATCTCTTTTGACACCAAAAAAGGAGGTGGAGAGATCAGTCCAAAGAACCAGACTTTTCAGGACTGCTTGCAAGACCAAGGACAGGGTATGCAAGGTTATTGTAGATAGTGGTAGCATGGATAATCTCATTTCTATAGAGATGGTAGAGAAGCCGAAGCTGGAGACGATTGATCATCCAAGGCCATACAAAATTTTGTGGCTACAAAAATGACATCAGGTAACTGTCATTAAACAATGTTTAGTTGAATTTAAGATAGGGTGATATTTTTCATCTATTGCTAGGTAGACCATGGAAATATGACAAGAATGTGATTCATGATGGGAGAATGAACACATACACCTTAGAGAAGAATGGGAGGACACACATGTTGCTTCCAATCAAGGATAAGGAGTAAAAAACGAAAGTAAGCAACACTGTACTTCTCATGAGTGGGAAGGAACTTCTTACAAAGGTTAAGAGGAAGGAGGATCCATAGTTCATTGTGGTTAGAAATCCTATAATTGTTTTGACTAGCACAAGGGTGGATGATTTACCAGAAGAAATTTAGGAACTTCTGGAAGAGTTCGCTGATATAGTAGTGGACGAATTACCTCGTTCATTGCCACCAATTAGAAGTGTGAGTCATCATATTGATCTCATACTAGGAGCCAGTTTTCCAAATAAATCCACGTACAGATTGACGCCACAAGAGAATGAAGAGGTCAAAAGACAAGTCCAGGATTTGTTGGACAAAGGTTTGGTCAGGGAAAGCTTGAGTCTGTGTGTTGTTCCAACAGTACTCAGTCCGAAGAAAGATGGAGGTTGGAGGATGTGTACTGACTCGAGGGTGATCAACAAGATAACCATCAGGTACAGATTTCCATTGCCAAGGATGGATGATCTGATGGATTGCTTGAGTGGAGCAAAGTATTTTTCAAAGATTGATTTGAAAAACGGTTATCACCAAATCCGCATGAGAGAAGGTGATGGGTGGAAGACAGCATTCAAAACAAATGAAGGATTGTATGAATGTCTTGTTATGTCGTTTAGCTTAACAAATGCGTCGAGTACCTTCATGAGGTTGATGAATGAAGTCCTGAGGGAGTTCATCGGAAAATTTGTCATTGTGTATTTAAATGACATATTGGTTTACAGTAAAACAGTGGCAGAGCACCTGAAGCATTTGGCTACAATGATGCAGAAACTACAGTAGGAGAAGTTGTTGATAAACATGAAGAAATCCTCATTCATGAAGATAGAGCTCATTTACTTGGGGTTTATTATTTCTGCAGATGAGTTGAGGATGGATCCAGATAAGGTGGAGGTAATCAAGAATTGGCCATTGTCGAAGAATATCTTTGAGGTGAGAAGTTTTCACGGATTAGCTAGTTTCTACCGAAAGTTCATTAGGAATTTTAGTGGAATTAGTGCAACAATGAGGGACACAGTGAAGAAAATACACAAGTCTTTTCACTAGACAGAAGAAGCTGAGAAGAGTTTTAATCTGTTGAAGAGGAAGATTACGGAACAATCAGTTTTGGTGTTGCCGGATTTCCGAAAGACGTTTCAAGTGAAATGCGATGCAAGTGGATTCACAATCGGGGTAGTCTTGAGTCAAGAAGACAAGCCAATATCCTACTTCAGCGAGAAGCTGAATGAAGCGAAAGTAAAATACTCCACTTATGATAAGGAGTTTTATGCTATCATACAGGCATTGAAGAAATGGAGGCATTACTTGATCTCGAAAGAGTTTGTCTTGTATAGTGACAATCATGCATTGCAGTTTGTGACTCAACAGAAAAAGTTGAATCAGAGACATGTCAAATGGGTTGAGTATATGCAGAATTTCACTTTTGTGATTAAACCTATTTCTGGTACTGCTAACAAAGTTGTTGATGCTTTGAGCAGGAAGTGTTTGCTATTGCAGGAGTTCAAGATCAAAATGTTGGGTTTTGATGATCTCGGGAACATGTACGCAGATGATCCATATTTTAAGGAGGCGTATGAAATAGCTGAGGATACAATTCTCAGGGATAGAAGCCAATGGACAGAATACATGATCCAGGAAGGATTACTATTTAAGGGTAATCAACTGTGTATTCTGAAATGCTCCATGAGAGAGAATTTGTTGAAGGAGAAACACAGTGGAGGATTGGCAGGGCACTTTGGTCATGAAAAGACGTTCGCAAAGTTGAATGAGTCATATTTTTGGCCGGGAATGTGAACATATGTCAAGAGATTCATGGACAAATGCAGAATTTGCCAGCATTCGAAGGGAAGAAGACAAAATGTGGGGTTTTATCAACCATTGCCCATACCAGAAAGGCCATGGGATGCAATCAACATGGATTTTGTATTGGGGTTGCCAAGAACACAAAGAGGTTTTGATTCAATCTTTGTGGTGGTGGATAGATTTTCCAAGATGGCACACTTCATTCCATGTCAGAAGACCAGTGACGCAACTCACATTGCGAACTTGTTCTTCAAAGAGGTCATTCGACTTCATGGTTTGCCAAGAAGTATAGTTTCAGATCGAGACACAAAGTTCATAGGGAATTTTTGGAGGACCTTATGGAAGAAGCTGGGAACTAACTTGTCATTTAGTTCAGCTTATCATCCTCAGACAGATGGACAGACAGAAGTAGTGAACATAAGTCTGGGAGACTTGCTGAGAATCTTGGTGACAGAACACCACAGCCAGTGGGATAACATATTACCACAAGTAGAATTTTCTTATAACGACTCGGTTAACAGAACAACAGGGCAGAGTTCATTTCAATTTGTCTATGGCATGTAGCCGAGGGGAATTTTTGAACTGAGGGATTCAGAATAGACTGTGACTAGGAGCGCTAGTGCATAAGATTTCGCAGAGGCGATGAAAGAACTTCACAGTCAGGTGAAGGAGTGACTACAAAATTCAAGCCAAGAATATAAGCGTAGAGCAGATCAGCACCGAAGACAACTTTAGTTCGAGGTTGGTGATTTGGTTCTGGCACATTTGAGGAAGGAAAGGTTCCCGAGAGGAACATATAATAAGATGAAGATGAATAAAATCGGACCATGTAGGGTCTTGAATAAATTTGGGGTGAATGCTTACGAGATTGAATTACCCGATGGGATCGGAATTTCTCCGATATTCAACATATCATATTTGTACCCATATAAGGCTAAGGAAGCAGGGACAAGCCATGAGCAGCCAGTGATCCAGTGGGCGAAGAAGATGCCAGTTGCAGAGAAGCCACAGATGGAGCGCATACTGGGCAAAAGAGTGAGCAAGAAGACCAGGCGGAAATAATACTTTGAGTATTTGGTCAAGTGGAAGGGCCATCCAGTTGAATATGCTAGTTGGGAGAACGAAGCATAGATATAGAGGCATGGACAGGCCGTGTGTGAGCTCATGGACAGGAGCCCATGAAAAGTTTCAAGCAAGGGAGTATGATGCAGGAACATCGCCAACATCAAGCGAGCCAGTGCAGAAGCCAAAAGACAGCTCGACAAGCGCCAACGCAAATTTTGAAATTACCTTGAAGTTATTGCGCGATATTAAATGAATCCATTAAGAAGAAGCACACTTGTATAATGTAAACAGACCTTGAGCGACTCGCTCTCATCCTTAGTAGATAAAAGGAATTTATGATAGTTAATGTAAAGTAGGTAGAATTGAATGTGTAGATTAGACAGTTTTAGAGTGCAAGAGGGAAACAGGATATAGACACCCTCATTGTGTATTGTAACATAGGCAGCATCATGATTGATAAGAGCATAGAAGAGAAGCAGAGAGTTGTGTAGCAGACTCCATGTACAAAAGTTTTGAATTAATACAAGGAAAGTTGTGATTCAGACTCATGGTGTTCATATATTCCTTGTGTATACATCTTTGAATGTTATTCTCATGAATGTTTTACTCTTTCTGTCATGAAAATTATTTTATGCTATGTATGAATGATTTCTTGTTGAATGTCTAAAATCTGAGAGGAAAGGGTAATGAAATGAGTTTCAATTGTTTCTGTATCTGAGTAAAAGTTCCTGCAAGGAGTGCAGTTGAAGTGTCCGCAAAGAGTGCGTTGACAAAAGATTCATAGGTTTGTCTCTGAAAGCTCAGAAGAGAAAGATTTTGTTCTCATTTCCACAGAGGTGTAGTCAGGCACAGGATCCATGCAAGGAGTGCGCAGGCTGAGTGAAGTCTCAGGGTTGTGAACCTAAGCAAAGCATTTTGAGACTGTTGTTGCAGGTGTGCGCAGAGTCGAAAGGATTTCAACATTTAGGAAGTGCTTGAAGGTTGCCGCAAGGAGTGCACGCAAGATTCTTCTTTAAGACTCGACACTGAGAGTAAGCTCAGGAGGTATATGACCTTCGATAAATCACCAAAGAGAAGCACAAGAATCTTGTGCCGTGGAGTGTTTCGCAGGCGTTACAAGTTTGCGCGCAGGTGGACAAGTTTGTGAAGGAACGCTCAGTTATTCACAGAAATCATCAGGAAGAGACAGACGGTTGAAATTCTCTGAGGAGAAACCGCGAAGTCCCGTGGGCCGTTATATCTCATGGAGGAACAGGGGAGATACGACGAAGTATTCCCTAAAGGTTGTAAGCTCAAGAGGGGCAGGACCGTAGATCTAAGCCACAAGGGCCGTTGGATTTACACGTATATACTTGTATCGGGTTTTCGTGGGTGGAAGTCCCGTAAACCTTGCAACGAGAGTCGCGATATAATGAAATGCGATATCTCGAAAGCTAAAGGGATTGTGTGGGCCACGGAGGAATCAGTGAGTGGACAGGTGGCACACTAGTGGCGAGTAGTCACCCTCCTTTTACCATATCAGAATTTCGTGGAGTGAAATCCTGAACCCTTTACATCAGGATTCGCGATATTGTGAAGTCCGAAGTGCTGACCGGGGGAAGGACCGTTGAAAAGTCAAAGCTCACGAGTGTATCGAAGTTTTGGCAAATCGGGGTTCGGGAGTCAGGGAGACAAGTAGCTCAACATCGCGACTGCTGAAATCGCGATAGGGAAAATCCCAAAAGGGTAAAGGAAATTTCAACGTTGACTGTTTTCGGGTTTCAGGGATTCACGAGACCAACGCTCGACCACTAGATTCACGAAGTTGTGAAGCCCAATATCCTAAGTGCAAAGAGGGGATCCCTTGAGATTTTTTTTTGGGTGCAGATTTCTCGATAGGGAAATAGAAGGATTGTTTAGAGTTCTTCGGTCCAGTGAAAAAGGGAAAGATCTTGTGCTGATGTGGACCTTTTCGACCTACGGGTTGTGGAGGGAGCATGCGTTGGCGTCAGTTTTCTAACCAGTCATGAAAAGGTCCACGTCAGCACAGGATCTTTCCCTTTTTCACTAGCCCGAAGAGCTCTAAATGGTCCTTCTATTTCCCTATCGGGAAATCTGCACCCACAAAAAACTCTCACGGGATCCCCTCTTTTCACTTAGGAGATCGGGCTTCACAACTTCGCGAATCCAGTGGTCGAGTGTTGGTCTCGCGAATCCCCGAAACCCAAAAATAGTCAATGCTGACCTTTTCTTTACCCTTTTAGGATTTTCCCTATCGCAATTTCGGTGGTCGCGAGTCGAGCAACTTGTCTCCCTGACTCCCGAATCCTGATTTGCCAAAACTCCGATACACTCGTGAGCTTTGAATTTTCAACGGTCCTTCCCCCCCTGTCGACACTTCAGACTTCACAATATCGTGAATCCTAATGTAAAGAGTTCAGGATTTCACTCCACGAAACTCCGATATGGTCAAAGGAGGGTGACTACTCGCCACTAGTGTGCCACCTATCCACTCGTTGATTCCTCTGTGGCCCACACAATCCCTTTAGCTTTCAGGATATCGCGTTTCGTGATATCGCGACTCTTGTTGCAAGGTTTATGGGACTTCCACCCATGAAAACCCGATACAAGTATATACATGTAAATCCAACGGCCCTTGTGGCTCAGATCTATGGTCCTGCCCCTCCTGAGCTTAGAACCTTTAGGGAATACTTCGTCGTATCTTCCCTGTTCCTCCATGAGATCTAACGGCCCATGAGACTTCACGATTTCTCCTTAGAGAATTCCGACCGTCCGTCTCTTCCTGATGATTTCTATGAATAACTGAGAATTCCTTCACAAACTTGTCCACCTTTGCTCAAACTTGTAACGCCTGCGAAACACTCCACGACACAAGCTTCTTGTGCTTCTCTTTGGTGATTTCTCGAAGGTCCTATACCTCCTGAGCTTACTCTCAATGTCGAGTCTTAAAGAAGAATCTTGCGCGCACTCCTTGCGGCAACCTTCAAGCACTTCCTAAATGTTGAAATCCTTTCAACTATGCGCACACCTGCAGCAACAGTCTCAAAATTCTTTGCTCAGGTTCACAACCCTGAGAATTCACTCGGCCTACGCACTCCTTGCAGGGCTCCTGTTCCCGACTACACCTCTGTGGAAATGAGAACAAAAGCTTTCTCTTCTAAGCTTTCAGAGACAAACCTCTGAATCTTTTGTCAACGCACTCTTTGCGGACACTTCAACTTCACTCCTTGCAGGAACTTTTACTCAGATAGAGAAACAATTGAAACTCATTTCATTACCCTTTCCTCTCAGATTTCAGACATTCAACAAGAAATCATTCATACATAGCATAAAATCAATTGCATGAAAAAAAGAGTAAAACATTCATGAGCATAACATTCAAAGATGTATACACAGAGAATATATGAACACCATGAGTCTGAATCACAACTTTCCTTGTATTAATTTAGAACTTCTGTACATGGAGTCTACTACACAACTATCTGCTTCTCTTCTATGCTCTTCTCAATCATGATGCTGCCTATGTTACAATACACAATGAGGGTGTCTATATATCGTTTCCCTCTTGCGCTCTAAAACTGTCTAATCTACACATTCAATTCTACCTACTTTACATTAACTATCATAAATGCATTTTATCTACTAAGGACGAGAGCGAGTCACTCAAGGTTCGTTTACATTATACAAGTGTGATTCTTCTTAATGGCTTCATTTAAGATCGCGCAATAACTTCAAGGTAATTTCAAAATTTGCACTGGCGCTTGTCCAGCTGTCTTTTGGCTTCCGCGCTGGCTCGCTTGATGTTGGCGATGCTCCTGCATCACATGGTTTCTACCTGGAGATGACAGAGATGGAAGATCACGGGGCCAATGAAACCTCGTCTCTGGAGATTGTCCCATGTTAAGATCTTTTTTTGTAGTAGAAGCCAAAGGAAAGTATAGATTTTCGGCCAAAGTTTTGATGTCCATATTTTTGTCCAGATGTTGTCTTTCTGAAGGTTATGGAAATTCTCCTGTAGGGTGTAGCCCTCCTTGAGAGTGAATTTTCCATGAGGTGTGTATCCCCATCTGAGAATGTTTGGGTACGTTATTTTCTTGATTCTCCTTTGGGTTGTTTCTTGTTTCCATTGTTGCAAGTCACAGTTCATTTCCACTTGGAGTTCCTGATGAGTTGATTTCCAGTTTCGCCAGGGAGAGCCGCTAGGGGTTTCTGTCCACAGATCTACCACTTTGAGAGTGGCAAGATATTGAATGTGATTTTTGTAGGATTGTAGATTTTCTTCTAGTCGAAGGGGTGGAATTTGCTGCCAAGAATCTGTATAGAATAGGGAACTCTGACCATTGCGGACTTCCCAGAAAGCATTTTCCTGTATGAGTGGTCAATTTTTCCAAGCCACATTCCAGATGTTGGAGCCCTGAATTTTCCCCTTCATTCTTATAAGTTGACTTTGGTGCGTATTTGGGTCATATTTTAATTTCCATATTTTTTCCCAAAGCTCTGTTGGTGTTTTGAGCCATCTCCACCAAATGCTTGCTCCCATGATGCTATTTAATTTACCAGGGTCCCGGAGGCCCGCACCACCTGAATATTTAGGCTTGCAGACTTTGTCCCAACTAAATAAGGCCCATTTTTTGTTCGGGTTGTGTCCAAGCCAAAGAAATTTTCTTTGCAGATTCCTGATTTTATTTATAATTGATTGGGGGGCAGCCAGGGCTGAGAAGAGTTAAGTTGGGATGGCCTGGAGGACTGAATTTAAGAGAACAATTTTGGTTGGAAGGTTGAGGGAACGAAAGGTCCAGTTGATGAGATGATTGGTGATGGAGAGTAGGAGGTATTCCCAGGAGATGTTTCTGGCTGCTGAGTCAGAGAGAGGGAGTCCCAGGTAGCAAGAGGGCAGATTGTAGACAGGGGTATTCATAATTTGAGAAAGGTGACATTGGATTGCCAAAGGAGTATTGAAAAAGAAGAGCTGTGATTTGGTCAGATTAAAGGTGGTTCCAGAGGCTTCACTGAAATCTGAGAGGATGGAGCTTAGTTTTATTGCTTCTTGCACGGTGGGGGTATTCATTAGTAGTGTGTCGTTGAAAAATTGGCTATGGGAGGCTGTCGGTTCTAATGCATGAAGAGGGAGGTCTTGGAGGGAACCATTTTGAATTGAGGTCTTGATATAGCGTCCTAGTCCTTCAGCCATTATGACAAAAAGAAAAGGGGAAAGAAGGTCTCCTTGCATTATCCCTCTTGAGGGGAAGAAGGGTTGAGAGGGAACACCATTAACGAGGATTGAGAAGAAGGTAGAGGATATGAGGTTCATTATCCAGAAGACCCAATCCCTATCGAAACTGAAAGCCGATAAAAGCGCTTTCATATATCGCCAACTTAATTTATCAAAATCTTTTGAAAGGTCAAGTTTTAGAAGCATACTTGGAGTGTGGGTGATTTTGAGTGAGTGAATAATTTCATGGACAAGAATAAAACTATCCATTATTTGCCTTCCTTCAACGTATCATGATTTCTCCTTGGAGATGATGAAGGGTAGCATAGGCATGAGTCTTAGAGCTATGACCTTGGAGATGATTTTGTAGATCATGTTGCAAAGAGATATGGGTCCGAAGTTCCTCGGGTTTGTGACTCTTTCTTCTTTTGGTATTAGGGTGAGGAAAGTGGCATTTAGTGTTGGAAGGAATTTTCCAAAGCTGTGTGATTCCTCCACCAGCTTCCACACTTCCTCCCTTAACATTGGCCAACAGGAGTGGAAGAAGTCTGTTGTGAAACCATCTGGACCTCAAGCCTTGCCTATAGGTAACTCCTGAATATCCTGATCCACTTATGCTTTCATTATTGGTGTCATGAGAGCCTCATTTTGTTCTTGAGTGATTATAGTTGGGATGTTTTGGACCACCTCCTCTATTGCTGAGGTGCGATCCACCTATTGTTCAGAGAGGAGATCCTTGTAGAAATATGTCATCTCATGCGTTATTTCCTGATGATTTAATAGGGTGTTTCCTTGCAAGTCTTCCAGCTTCGTGATGTGATTGATAATGCGTCTATGGATCATAGAACGATGGACGAATTTGGTGGGTGGGAAAAGGATCTCTCTGAGAGCCTATGAATCTGTCCCGAGTTGATCATATAATTTCTGGCCTCCTTTATTAGTTGATGAGCCGGTTTTCTGTCCCTTCATTTGTTTTCTTTTGGGTGTTTTCTTGCATCTTGGTTTCGGTCTATGTTGATCCCAAACCTAGATGTGGCCCCTACTGATGAGTCCAGAAATACATTGTGGAATTTCCTGATTTTATCCTCTGGTGGGGTTTGGAGATCCTTCTTGTTGAGTTCTTCTTCTAACCTGTCTAGGTCAATTTATTCTAGGTCCTGCTCATTCATTTCCATGATTGTATCTTCCTCTCTTTCTGGTTCTTTCCCTAAGACTGGGCGAGACTGTGGATCTTCTTGGTATGCTAGGGTTTGATTATTTTGTGCCAACTGATCTTCCTTGTACTTGTTGGGATCTTTCCCCACAGTCTTGTGGGGATTTTTCACCTCTTCTTCTTCTGGGAGGTGGTTGAGGGCTTCAAAAGAGTTATTAGTTTGGTTATTTTTTCCGTTGATGGTTGTGGGATTCTTCTACGCTTGTCTCCTTCGAATTTGAACCTGATTAAATCCTTCCTTTGGTTTCTCTTCATATTCCTTCTTGGGGAGGCATTGAGAGGGCAGTCTCTGAAAAGGTGTCCATGTTCATGGCATTTTCAACATCTGAAAGGGATGTGTTCATAGTCTATGGTTTGGGCCTATTCCTCATCTTGGTATTCTAAAGTAACTGTGCTTGGAAGAGATTTGGAGATGTTCATATAGACACATATCCTATCATAAGAGGTGTATTTTCTTGGTTTGGTAGCTTCAGAAGATTTGACATATTTACACAGGGTGTTTCCTATGCCCAATAAAATTTCCTCTAACCAGAACTCTTGGGGTAGGGATTAAAGGTGAATCCATACTGGTGCATATGTGAAGTTTTCCTTTTTTGGGTAGAAGTGGTCTGTCCAGAAACATAGGTAGAGTCCAACTGAGTTGTAGAAATATGGTCCCCCTTCAAATATCTTGTCCTTGTACTCCAAGTTGTAGAATATTATTGTAAACAAACCTTTGGAGCTCAGCTGAAGCTCATAGTCTTCCTTGGGATTCCACCACGCCTTGATCCAGTGAGCTAGGTCTTTTTCTGTGGGCCAGATACCTAGGAATTTTCTTATGAGGGCATGGTCTCGCATGAACTATATTGCTCCCTTATCCTGGTGGTTTTGATGATGTACCTGGGCGCAACTGAGGCTTGGGGGATGCATTTTCTGGGTATCCAGACTCGAGATGCTTTTGGATGCGAGGACTAAACCTCCGTGTTCGATTCTTTGCTTATTTCCATCTCTTCCTGCATGTATTGTTCTCGTAAGTGTGATGGTGGCTCAAAGGATGGTCAGCATGCTCGCAAGTTTTTCGGATCGTTGGCGGAAATGTTTCAGTAGTAGGGGGATTTCACCCCCCCTTCTTCTCCCATTCTTCTGAGGTGGTCAATGAAGCAAGGCTGAGTCAGTCAACATGTACCAAGGGAGTCAAATAAGATTCAGAATTGATGTTGCAGAGCTGAGCATGAAGAAACCCTAAAGTTGCATCGTTTATCCTTACTCATTATATTTTCATTTCCTCTTTCAAATTGATCATTGTTAAGGCATATTGTTTCCATTTATTAGACCCCACTTAGTATCTTCTCTTGTTAAAACAAGTTCTATGACAATAATCATCCATGAATACATAGTGCCGACAAAAAATTTACCCCTATACTAACATTGGCTCCAATGAGGATGGAAGATCCATGTGATGTGCTGAGAATAGTATATTGGTCACCTTATGCAGTGGGCTATAGAGTCTGATATTAAAATCTGTAATACATATTTTCTTCTATTAAAGGAAAAATCGTCCTCCATGCTCAACATCTTACACAATAGTCTAGATTTCTTTGAACAGAAATTGAAATTACATAAAATTTGACACAAACTGAATTAACAAAAAAATTAAACAAACGAAACTAAAATGATATTGTACAAGTATGATACACTTAGAGATCGGTATTGAAAAAAGTTCTTGAGAAGCCTCCCATTGAAAGGATCCCACAATACATCACCATCAAAATAGGCTAGCTCATAAGTGTTGTTGTTCTGGACTGCATTAATTTGAAAATGCTCCATCCAAAGGTTATCAACCTTGTCATGTTTTCCTTTGGCCTCTCTTCTTGCATCCCATTTTAAAACCAGATCTCCAATAGTGAAATTTATTTCCTTATCTCTCATGTCAAATATCTTCTTCATCCTCTCTTGATGTTTTTGTGATTTAACCAATAAAAATTCTCTCTTTTTTTGAACCTCTATGAGTTGATGTATTCTTCTTTTCACATTATTTGGTTGTTCCTCTTCATCATGTAGTAATTTCATCACTAACAAACCTAGATGAATGGGGAAAACAACATTTGTCCCATATACCAATTGAAAAGGAGATGTACCAATGGATCTTTGTGTGCTTATCTTATTAGGCCACAAAATATACTTGAGATGAGAATCCCATGCTTTCTTGTTTTGTGATAGCATATTCTTGATGATTCTAATTAGACTTTTATTTGATGACTCTACCAATCCATTTCCTCATGGGTAATATGAAGTTGAGTGTCCGAGTTCAATATTGTGGTCTTGACAAAACTATAGCATCTTGGAAGATTTGAATGCATGTGCATTTTCAGTGATAATCTTCCTAGGACAACAAAATATTCTCTTCAAGGAAATTTTATGATAACTGAATTAGTGGAAACCCTTGTTGGAATAGTCTTAACTCATTTTATGAAATAATCTATTGTTGTCAGTATCCATTTGTACTTACCACTAGAATTTGGATTTATTTCCCCAATGAAGTCTAATCCCCACTGTTGAAAAGGTGCTTCCACCTTTAATAGGTCTGAGTGGCAAGGGGAAAATATTTGTTTCCCTACAAATATATGGAATTTAGGGCATGCCCTAACCAATGCATTTGTATCAGAAAATAAAGTGGGCCAATAATAACCAGCCCTCAATATTTTGTAAGTTGTAGCTCTCTTAGAATGAAAGTTTAAGATGATAGAAAAAAATTGAGGGTGTCATGGACGAAACGTTTTGAAAGAGAATATCAGATTTCTCTACAATATTTTGCAATTTTTGCCCACCTTTAACACACACACACCATTTATTGTGTGTGAAGGGAGGATAGAAACCTTTCATTGTTATTTTTAAGCCTCGTGTCATAACTCTATACTAACCTAACTTACTTAGAAACTATCATTAATGAGAGAATATGGATTAACCTTCACTAGATAACACCTCTTAGTGTGGCATGGCATATGTTTTTACTATTTTACTATTTTCCTTAGGACTATTTTAGACCCCAAATTTACTCTAATCGGTATAACCTTTACATTAAGAAACCCAAGTGTTGTTGTCTCAACCACACACTTGTAATACAGTTATATATATATAATTTAGATTATAAGAAGTAATATATGACCCCATGATACATGTATAGACAACATATAGTACTTCTATGTTGGATTTATACTGGGATTTTTTCATTACATGTTTTTCCCAAACCTAATCATGGTCATATTTGTATTTGTATTTGAATCTTACTACTATGGTTTCAATTCTTGTGCAATTCAAGAGACATAATTTGTGATCCATATGTCCTACAACCTTGATATTTTAACTTCTGGTTATAACAAGCATCGATTCCATGTCAAGAGTTATACAAGTTAAAGGAACATAAGATATAACATATGTTCATGTTTATGGACAAATCTGTTTTGATGAATGACTACTATAAATTCCACATCCATTTATCCTCTATTGGAATTGAACAATTTATTATCAACAATCTTGACATTGAATTGACTACAATAAATTTCACTTGAATTGAATAGTTTAGTATATTTTTCGATGAATCACTACGATAACTTCCAAGTTTTAGTCATTCCACTACTCAAATTGAACAATATGTTATTGACAATATTGAGATTGAAATTACTACATATATTCCACTTGAATTGAATATGTCATTGTCATTTTCAATCATTTATTATCATAAGTTCTACCTCAATTGTTCCAAAATCCAAATCGAACAATGTGTTATCGTCAATCTTGAGATTGAATTAACTACAACATATTTCACTTGAAATGAATAGTTCATGATTTGTTTTGTTGAATCACTAAAATAACTACCACTTCAATCGTTTCAGTCTTTGAAATGCAAAGTTGATCCATAAACGAGGTACTTACAACCCACTCACTTCACCAACACAAATATCTTGTGAAAATAACTTTTGATCTATGTTTCTCTCCATGTACAAAGTTCTTTGTTCTTCGAATGGCCCACTATTGTCTAGTGTAACCTACACACAAAAACTAGTTAGCAACAAAAGGAAAATTAGGTTTCTAAATTTTTGTGATGTCAAGTGCTCTAGTTTCATAATTGACCTTTAAGGCTTCTAAGATCAATGCAATTATGAGTGCAACTTCTCTGCAACACAATTGAATATGTTTTTGAGATTGGTTTTATGAGCTTGCTCTACTCATTGTGTTGCAAAAGTCAATGATTATCAATCTCTTCAAGTGAAATTTTTTGCATCAAATCAACCTTGAACAAAACTGTAAAATATGCCAAATAACATACTCTGCAATTACATATAGGTTGAGCCCATTCCCTTTCAATTGTTGTTTGTTAACTAGTTTCAATACTTGGTTAAAAATTCCAATGAACAAAAGTGATAGTTAGATGAATATAAACTTTGATTATTTAAATGATTCTATACAACACTAAAATTCCATTTGTTAGTTGTGCTCATTCCTTCAATTGAAACTAGTGTTGTAGCTATGTTGTTATTAACTCAATTTGATTGAGAAAATATAGCACTTAAATTGATTATATATATCTGCCACTCTTAGTAAAATACATGACTATAGGTAACATTATTTTCTTTAGAGCATTTACATAACACTCAAACAAAAAATAGATACCATCGATTTAGTATTGGGAACAGATTTCAATGCCTATAGATGACAACCACAATATTTATTCCATCCTTGTTTTTGTTTCTATGTGTCACTCCAATGGTTTCTCCTCAAAACCAAAATGATCCCAATCTCAAGAAGTCTCATCCAACACCCAACTTCTAGAGGTCACACCTCTAGAGACTCAACAAAAAACTTTCTATCGAAAGGAGTTTGTCAATTATATGTATTGAATTGTGGCCTAGTAATTGAATATTATTAATCATAGGATGGGCACTTTGATTCCACAAATAATGGGCTAGTGGTCAAGAAGGTTGGTTTGGCTATGGAGTTCTCTCTAATGAACTCACCCACCAAAGAATTAAGGGATCAATGTATTGAACGCACAACAACCAAATGGCCTCCTATAATTGTGTATGGTCATGTACAACCATCTACTCTACAATTAAATGATCGTACAACATGTGGGTAAGAGAAAATGTGTAGCTAAGGAAAAAATGACTCAAGGAGGAAGAATTGCATCTTGCGGAATGAAGAATATGCCTGACAAGAAGAAATTTACTTAGAGAATAGGGCCTATGGTTTTGGGGGAATATTTACAACCTATAGGAAAGAGAAATACATAGAGCAACCAAAACAAACTGATTTAGAAACCCCCTAAACTATTACAATGAATCTGGAATGAAATCCATCCATCTTTGAGACTGGTTGGGAATCCAGTGGTGGAGATTTTGTATCTTTTGGGATTATTCTCTTTCTCATGGAGATAACAAATATAAATAAAATCCTCAAAACTATCGATGTTGAAGAATTCTCAACCCATTAAACAACACATGCAACAATTTAAATATAGAGCAACTTCATTTAAACAGATACTAGATAAAAAAAAATAACATAAAAAATAGAGATATTCACAACAAAAGAACTTAGTGTTTACCTTGGAAACCCAAATGGGAAAACCAACATTCCATGGTTGCTTAGTCTATTTCAGCAATCTCTAGTACAATGAAACATATCTCTCTCTCTATGCATCCTCCTCTCTTGGCCAAAAAAATCCATTTAAGTGTGAAAGTACAGGAAAAAACAAGGAGAGTTGGGGTAATGGGAAGGCCACAAGGTGTGACCATTCATTTCCCATTCCTCACTCATTTCTCTCCTATTTGATTTTTCTTTTTTCATTTATTTCTTTGTTTTGCTCTCTTTTTTCTTATTTACTTCTACATTTACATTGGATTTCATATTTTATCTAACCTTCATTAATCATCAAATTATATTTTCGGTACTGAGTCTTACAACCATTTGCTTGTTCGGATATATTTCATATCACACCTCCACATTGAGAGGCTTTTTGGTCTCCAAAATATTAGAGGAAACCAATCTAGATAAATGTGCCTTCTATTTGATTCTCTAAAACATGGCTATGACTCTTTCTCCTGGCTACAACTCTGACTCTAGTTGTGTCTCTATCTCGTGGCTCTTACTATTGGATTTAGCTTTGGTTATGGATCTAGGCTCTAGCTTTGGTTCTTGTCTCGCTTGTTCCAAAAATACATAAGTTTGCTCACTGACTCTCAACTCTGACCAATCTCCATATCCAAAATCTGTAGTCAACATTCATTCCCATATCTCTCTCAAACTTGAGGATGGTCCACCTTGGAAATCAATAAAGCCAAGTTGAATGATGGTCTTCTTGTTTAGTTTTATGCTTCATCCTTTGGCTCAATAGATCTTATCCACAATAAATTTACTAGTAAAAGGAGTTCTTCAGGTTAAAATTGTAACTAGATAGCTCAAGACAAGGCTCTATATCATGTAGAATCAACCATAGCTATTGATTTGGGGCTCAAAATTTCATTCATGGGTAACTTTTGGAACTACGGTAAAACAAATTGTATCCAAATTTAACTATAGGGTTCTATTGAAGAAAAAAATAAAAATTCATTGGAAGTGCAGGGTTCCTACTCACAAATATTTCCTACTCGGATTTGGTGTTAATTTTCTATATCTTTATTCTTATCAATAGACTATACTAGGCTTAATGTGGGGGACCCACCATTTTTGGACAACATTTTTTAATTTAACAAGATTCCATTATTTTCCATAGCATTTGTCTCACTATTTTGGGATTGGAGCACTTGAAAAAAATTGATAGCACTAAAATATTTCAACACACCTTGAGTTCTTAGAATCAATATGGAAATAATAGTCTTGTGAAGTTGAGTGATTTTTCATTTGGTGAATTATTATAGATAAGTCCCCAATTTCAATAAGATCATCAATCTTCGTTGTCTTAAGGATAAGCATACCTTCATACATGGACATAGCTTCAAGTAGGTGTTGCAGGATATGCCTATCCCCCAAGCATAGTTAAGTTCACAATTCCCCTTAGCTTAAAAAGTTGGTGATTCTAGCGGGCACGACTTTTTGATTTAGGGGTTAAATTTGGTGTTTTTGACCCAAAAATATGAATTTTTAGGGTTAGATTTCTCATGTTAAGGTTATGGTTCTCATCAAGTCAATAATTTATTTTATACATTTGAACTGTTTTTCATCATTTTTGGCCCTCTAGGAAGCTAAGGTAGGACAATATTGTGCCAAGCAGTCCTAAGAGGGCATTTATGCAACTTCATCACCTCTTCTTATTTCCCTTTCATTGCTTCAAAAATAGGACCATCCAAAGTGTAGGTAGCCTATGCCTTATGCCAAGCTACGGACAAGTGCATAAACAACTCAATTATCAGATAGGTAGGATCCATTCCAACCAACATATTTTTGCTTATAACAACACACCCACAATCGATGTGAGGGATGAATAGCATCCTAACTTATACAATGATATACACAAGAAATATGTATCGTACACCATCACGTTCTAAATGAAATGTATTGAAAGGGTAAAAAAGGTATATTAAAGCATGAATGTCGCAAATAACGAAGGAATTTTAACTTTCTTAAGTGAATATACAAATACAAGTAAAGAAATAAAATAATGGAAATATATTATGTAAACTAGAGTATGTGTACATTATTGACTTATCATAGTACTTACTAACCAGAATGATGAAATATTACAATAATAAAAGTAAGAAGCCACGTCAAAAAATGTTTTATCTTGAAAAAATAGCATCGTAAAAAAAGTGTCACTGTAGTGGCGATGTCTCTATCATTTGATAAGTTTGAGATAAAATGAAAAGTTTAAAAATAATTACATATGTTTTTGTTCACTAAAACAAGACTGACACACTATTTTATGCAGAGTTTTGGTGTATGCATGCATGGACTTTATTAATGTGGAACACAAGATTGAAGATATTTTTTACAATTTTGAAGATAAAACGAGAAGTTAAATATTTACATATGTTTGTCTTCACTAAAACGAGACCCACATGTTGTTTTCTGTAGAGTTTTTTTGTATGCGTGTGCAGAGTTTATTAATGTGGAACACAAGTTTGAATATAATTTTTACAATTTTGAAGATAAAACGACAAGTTAAATATTTACATATGTTTTTCTTCACTAAAATGAGACTGACACACTATTTTTGCAGAGTTTTGTTGTATGTGTGCATAGAGTTTACTAATGTGGAACACAATTAACACAATAATTCACACTTTACCATTTGTTCAACCTACATTTTATTATGGAGATTTAGTATTGTTTATAAGGTATATCCACTCGGAGATTGACCCTTTCACCCTTAAGACTGTAGAGTTAAAATCCCATAGATAAATGCCATAAGATCATAAAGGCCTATAAGAAAGGCCAAAAAACCACTTATGACCTTTTCAACCTCTCAATATTTTCCAATCCACACCCCGACACATGGGTTGACTTACTTAGCTTAGAGGTTCCATCCATTAAGGACAGAGGTATGTTATTGGGTAAAATCAAGTTATCTTTTCCGAAGTGGGGATAGTTGATTTGGATGACTCCTTTGTAATTTTACTGAACAGACAGATAAAAGAATACTCCATTAGATGTGGGGATAGTTGAGTTGGAGGAATCATTTGTAATATTACTAAGAAAATAGAGAAAAACATACTTAATTAGAAACGCATCTTCACGAGGTGTTTTCAACAGAAGAACAACCGACCCGTAACCTAATTAATAAGGAAATGTAATAATACTCTTTTCTTTCCTCAATCTAGACTCAACTCTTTCATGTCGTATTGAATCTCTTATTTACACATTTCAATGGAATTTGGAGCCTTCGAGTTCTTCTTAATTACTTTAACTCTTTGTTCTAATGGTGTTTGAATTTATGGCGTCTAGTGCAAGAACATATATTGGGAACAAAATGTTGGCGGTTTCTCTCATTACAATATTGTCTTACAAAAGAAGGAATATTTACATTAATTGATGCGGGAATTGATCTAAAAATGAAGAAGACTTGTATTCTTGAAAATATTTGCAAGTTAAATTTTATGTGTTAAAATGCAAATGGATCAACTTTGCAACACAACTTTAATAGAATTTACTCATTCAAGATGCATATAAACAACAGCAATAACAGTGAACAGAAAACACATAACACAACAAATGATAAAGGAGTTCACCCCTCTCTTGGGCTACATCTCCTGGTCCAACTTCCAATGGATCTTTTGTATTATTTTCTAAAATTGCTCAAAAATGTGCTTTACAATGCTCAAAATGCCAAATAGATGGCTCCAATGGCTCCAGAACATCCAAAAACCCCTAGCTAGGATTTTTTGGCACCTCGTTTGGCCAAAAATTGAAGAAGATAGGCTTCCTGGAAGTCCCCCTTCAAACTTGTTGTCTCTGCATCGACAAATTGCACCCTTGTTGGCTCAACCTAGCCCCCACGCATATTTAAACGTTAAAACTCAGCACCGGGTGCAACCACACAAATGGTGTGAACTGTAGGATGGTTACGGGCGCACCTAGCCCCTAACTGCCAAGGTCGTGGTCGTGTGACCCATATGACCGCGCGCAGGTGCAAACGGGGCTCAAACTTTAAGGATGAGTGTGATCGTGAAAAGTGGCGAGACATTGGTTTGATAACCATTTGAACCACAATACAAACCAAATCACGCGCGCGCATATATGGTATAACATATGGTTATATTGCAACAATGTATGCGACCGGGGGCTGGGGCTAAACCCCAACTTGGACCCCCGCGCCAACACAAAATAATTCAAACTTAAATTTATGTGAAACCATATATATAACAAGGAATATGGTGGGGTACGTTGGCAATGCAAACTTTTCAAAGGTTATACACGTGGGTGGAGGTCACGGGGTCGAATCCGGTGGACTCCAATAAAATTTTATACAAGCAACCAATAACAGGGTGCCACGTGGCAGCCCATGACTGGGCCACGTGGAACCGTACAACCAACCAAATACTACCATGTGTCGCAATGTCATTCATCCACATCTTCCAACTGTCTGCCACTCAGCTCTGCCACGTGTCGTACAGACTACCACATTAGCAGCCGTACGGACTGTACAGTCAGCATCCCTTTTTTTTGCCTATTTGTCATTTTAAACAAAACACGATATCTCTCGCTCTTGACATTCGTTTGAACCCAAACGAGTTGTGTTGGCTTCGTAACAATGAGGCCTACACTATCGTTCGATTTGAAATGATTCCGAGCACTTTGAATTTTGAGCAAAATTTGATCCCCTGGATCACACCTCCCCATTGGAAAGATTTTGGACCTCCAAAAGACTATTTTCAGTCTATCT
>JZKD02S1721358.1:579120-616945 GCA_000966675.3 Picea glauca
ATCATAACGATTGTTATGCTCATAACTGTTGTTGTGTTTCACCTGTGTCCTTCTCCCAGTCATCACATGATTTATAGTATGTGATTGTTTGTTGCTTGGTTGTCTCAATCTTTGTGGTGGAAGATAATTATTCCTTGAAAAACTTGATTTCTCATATCTAAATCTTAAAGAACAGTTTATAGCTTTGTGACCAAAATTAGAGCAGAAAAAACAATAACCATAGAATAAACCTTTGTACCTTGAAAAAATATATCTTCTTTGAGGAGGTCGATTTCTTTCATGCCGATAATCTCTCTGATCTACAGATTCAGTTCTGGTACTTTTTCTTTCATTCCTTCTTGGTGGTTGATTTTCTTTCTTTGTTTATGCAGAGTGACTGTTGTCAATGTTTGAGGATTTGACAAACTTGATAGGTTCTGTATTACTTGGATGATCACTACTTGATCCCTCTTCATACCCCAATCCATATTTCAACTTTGGGTTTCTTTGTTGATTTAGAATGGAGGTTAATCCTTCTGAGGCTTTAATAATTGGCATATTTTGGTGATACAATCCCTTAAACCTCTCCATTTCTTTTATGGTTTTTACTATCTCTTCTTCTAAGGCTTCACACCTCTCTTTCTTCTCTGACAACTGTTGTTTCAGTATGTCTTCTATTTTCTTTGCCTCTTCTAATTCCACTTTCAGCAAGGCAAAGTCTTCATCAGGCTGTTTATTGTCTTTCTCGAACTGTATCACTTTTTTTCTTTCTGTTCTTAATTCTGAGTCTGTCAATATCTTCCAGTGCACTGATCAGTTCTCCTTCCATATCAACCACAGCTTCTTCATCATTATCATCACTTCCTGTTCTTTTATTATCATACTCCTCTTTGGCCATAAGCATGAAGTCATTTACCTTATCTTCATAGGAAGAGTCACTATCAGTGTCTTCTGAGGAATTGTCATTATTTGCACACAAACTTTTCTTCTTACTATATTTCTTGAATTTGTACTTCTTGTCATCATCAGAGTTCTGGTCCTTTTTCTGATGGGGACACTTAAATGCAAAATGAACTATCTTACCACAGTTAAAGCATTTGAAGGGAAACTTGCCTTGATATTTTCCTGATCCTTTCTTTAACCTTCTCACAAATTTTGCCTCAATATCATCTAATTCTGAATCAATATTCTTGTCTGCTTTAAACGATTCTTCTCTAGTAATGGATTTATCTTTGTTAATTCTCATTTCATATGCAGTTAAAGTTCCTAGAAGTTGATCAATGGACAGAGTTTTAAGATCATTTAGTTCTTCTATTGCAGAGACTTTTGGATTAAATTTATCAAGCAGAGATCTTAAAATATTTTGAACTAAGAGTGATTCTTCAAACTTCTCACCAAGACCCTTCATGGCATTCACAAGTTCTTCAACTCTTAAAAAATACTTGCTCACTGCTTCATCTTCATTCATCTTTAGTTTTTCAAACTTCAACCTAAATGTTTGAAGTTTGGCATCTTTTACTTTCTCATTTCCTTCATAGATGCTAATAAGTTTATCCCACATTTCTTTGGCAGTTTGAAGATGCATCAGCTTTACAAACTCGGATTCTGCAAGTCCATTCAAGATAGCATTCATTCCCTTAGCATTAAAGCTAAATGATAACTTATCATCCTTGGAAGCTAGTACAACAGGCTTTATGTATTCAGTCTCTACTACATTCCAAACATCAACACCCAAGGCCATTAGGTATGTTCTCATTCTAACCTTCCAAAAGGCAAAATTTGTTCCATCAAACAGAGGAGGCTTACTGGTTGAAGTCCCTTCATGACTTGTCATGCTTAAGCTTACAGATCTACCTTTAAATAAAAGAAACCCGCTCTGATACCAATTGTTAAAATTACTAAGACAAATGAGAGGGGGGGTGAATCAGTTGTTACTGTGCTTAAACAATTTTAATTCAATTAAACCATTTTTAATCTTTCTCCAAGTGACAATCAATATTATACTACATATAGACAACATAAATAATGAGCATCACTCACACATAAGATATACATAGAGACATGTTTTCACAAGGAAACCCATAAAGGGAGGAAACCTCTTCTTCTTTGAAATGATAGGAAGTCTTTTAAGTTATGTACATCATCTATAATTGAGCACCAACTCAATGTGAGGCTACTACCTCTGTTTTACAAGCTCCAACTTGTTTGAGAGCACCAACTCTCTGGTTTCTCTAGCACCCACTAGAAGGAAGCAAAAACTCCCTAAGTGTTCCAGCACCAACTGGATGGAAGCACCAACTTCCAGTCACACAGGCACCAACCTATATAACAAAGAACAACAGTTCTCCCTTGCACCACCCTGCCACCCTAGTTTCTCTAGTTGTAACCAGATGGAAGCTACAACTCCCTGTGTTCAAGAACCCACTTGAACCTCTGAGGACAACAGTCCTCCCTAGCACCTCCCTACCACCCTTATTACAAATAAATGATTGAATAACTAGAAACACAGATAAATCAATTCTTACCACTTCTTCATTGTTCTGCAATTCTTCTCTGCTACACTATTCTTCTGCTCTGTTCATATTTGGTTTGACTTGTTGTCACTGACTATCTGTTCTTTCTCTGTCCTTCTCATGCTCTTTGATATGTGCACATTCTGCTCTCTTCACCTTTTCTCTTATGTTCATCTTATGTTCTTTATGTTTAAGCTTTCTTCACACTACATATACTGTAGTTTTACCTTTCTACAGTTCAACTCATTTTTTCAGTCAAAACAGTCGAACCACGCACAGTCACTGTGTGTTTCTTTTATACACTACCACCACTTTAGTTACCCCTCAAATCCCTAGAACAACGCTTCAGCAACTAAAACGCCAACCTTCCAAGAAACATGATTCGGTTCTGCTAACTGAATCATAACTGAACAATTAGTTGTGAGGTGAAACAGTATCCCTCTGATCATATTCGAAATCACTTGTACCGTTGGATTACAAGAACCAAAATATATTTCGCATTTCGTATTTCGGCAATTCGTGATTTCGCATGTTGCGGATTCATGTTGCATAACATCTCAACTCTCCAAGTCGTGATCCCCGAAATGGATCCATATCAACGGTCCACAAAACTTCATAAGCTGATCCCTTATTTTCCTAATCGAACGGCTGACGGGATTTCGGCGTTTTTCCCTTCAAGTCTTCGAGACTCACAATAGTCCCTTTCGGCATTTTGTGATTTTGACAATTCTTGTGAAGAGATATCTTGACGCTCCATGTCACAATCCCCGAAACTCCATGTCACGATCCTTGAAACTCCATGTCGCAATTTCGCATTTCGGCTTTGCGCGGTTTCTGTGGTGAAGTGTTTCGACACTCCAACTCTCGGTAACCGAAACCTACACCAAAAGGTGTTTTTCGTATTTCGGCATTTCGGCATTCCTGTGGTGAAGTGTTTCGACACTCCAACTCCTGGTATCTGGAACTCCGAAATGGAGTTATTTCCCGGTCTGTGAAACTCTTTGTTGATGTGCCTGTTTCGAGATTTCGACGTTTCTCATTTCGCGACTCCAAGACTCCTATGATGAAGAGTCTCGACTCTTGACTCCTCCATCTCCCGGTATCCGGAACTCTGAAATGGAGTTATTTCCCGATCTGTGAAACTCTTTGTTGATGTGCCTGTTTCAGGATTTCGACATTTCGCATTTCGTGACTCCGGGACTCCTGTGATGAAGAGTCTCAACTCTTGACTCCTCCAACTCCCGGTATCTGGAACTCCGAAATGGAGTTATTTCCTGGTCTGTGAAACTCTTTGTTGATGTGCCTGTTTCGGGATTTCAGTGTTTCACATTTTGTGAATTCGAGACTCCTGTGATGAAGAGTCTCGACTCTTGACTCCTCCAACTCCCGGTATCCGAAACTCCGATTTCCTAGTCTGTGAAACTCTGAAATGGATTCTTTGACATGCTCTGATCTATCGCATTTCATGATTTTCTTCCATGAGTTGCTTCCTTGACTCCTGAAGTTTACAGTTCTAATCTTGCCATGTGATCATTGTTGCGTTGTTGGTCTTGCTACTTTCTCTTGTTCATCAATGTCGGGCTGAGCTTTCCATCAATGATAAACAAATACTTACTCTGCCCTCTGTCTTCCTGTAATAAATATGCCAACAAGGAAAGGTTTGTTAGGGCATCATACATATTCTTAGATGAGTCAAGATAGGAGATGTAGGGTATCAAGTGGTCTTTTATAGAATCCACTATGATACTCATGGAATTGATGTCATTATCTTTGAACTTCTCCATAACTGCAGCGTTCTGAGGTTCCTTCTCTTTTCCTTCTTCCAACTGTGGTTCCATGATCTTTCCTTTCACGATGTCCAACACCTTATTCTTGGAGAGGATGAGGTCAATCCTCATCTTCCATGCTTTGAAGTTAGAAGCCCCTTTCTAACTTGTTTTATGACTTCATAGAGTAATTCATAACTTCTTTGACTTGGTCAACCTTTGACTTTGACCAAAAAACTCAAACTTGATGTCTTGGCTTGTTGGGAATACCCCGAGGTGCGCTAGGTTAGGGTGCACTAGGCTATCCAAAAATTAGGTCAACCTCTTCACTTAAGGTGCCTCAACAAGATGGTTAGGGTTTCGTTGTTGCAACAAAAACTGGTTGCAACTGCAACTGTAATTGAGAAAATCCTCCCAATCTATTTTCCAGCGGTTAGACTATCCAAAGATAGTGTGGGACCATAACCTATTAGAATATAATGGATGTGCTCATTTAACCACAGACAATATAGCAATATTGTCACCCAACCGTAGGCTGAATCCACCCCCGAGAACCTTAACCTTGACAGAGAATGATTCTGGAAGCAAACTAATAGACAAACAAGGAAAAGGCATAAAGATAACCAACATTGATCAGAAAGTCCAACCATAACCAACAAAAAGTCTAAGCCTAAACCAGGAAACCAGATTGTGGCAGCTGCGAGCTGTAGCTGCTCCCCAAACTTGCGCACTAGCCTAGTTCCTACTGTGCGCACTTCTTCCCAACTGCAATTTTCAGCAGTGTGTATGAAATGAGGTCTGGCCACTTGTATTTATACTATTTCCTGAGTTATCTGGACCAAATTCTCATTCTGGAGACTAAATACTTAATATTAATTATTTCCTTGAGTCGACTTGTCTTCTAGGGTTATGTTCAATGATTTAGGGTTACTTCTTACTTCCCGGAATATTCTATTCTCATCAAGGTTACATGTGGAGTTAAATACTTCCCGCATCTACCATAATATCAAAAGGTACCTCTCCTTTTCAATTGATATATGGTAAGGATGTTGTTTTCCCCATTCATCTAGGTTTGTGAGTGATGAAATTACTACATGATGAAGAGAAAGAACCAAATAATGTGCAAAGAAGAATACATCAAATCATAGAGGTTCGAAAAAAGAGAGAATCTGTATTGGTTAAATCACAAGAACACCAAGAGAGGATGAAGAAGATCTTTGACAAGAGAGCTAAGGAAATAAATTTCACTATTGGATATCTGGTTTTAAAATGGGATGCAAGAAGAGAGGCCAAAGGAAAACATGACAAATTTGATAATGTTTGGATGGGACCTTTTCAAAGTACTGCAATCTAGGACAACAACACTTATGAGCTAGACTATTTTGATGGTGATGTATTGGGAGCTCCTATCAATGGGAGGTTTCTCAAGCAATTTTTGCAATATCGAGCTCTAAGTGTATCCTACTTGTACAATATTAGTTTAGTTTCGTTTCTTTAATTTTTCTGTTAATTTAGTTTGCATCAAATTTGATGTAATTTCATTTTTTGTTCAAATAAACACAAACTATTATGTAAGTTGTTGAGCATGGAGGACGACTTGTCCTTTCATAGAAGAAAAATATGTATTAGAGATTTTAATCTCGGACTACATAGCCCACTGGATAAGGTGACTAGTCTATTGTTCTCAACACATCACTGGGATCTGTTGTCCCCGTTGGAGCCAATGTTAGTATAAGGGTAAAACAAAAATCAGCATTGTGTATTCATGGAAAATTATAGACGTATGCTCATTTTTATCAAGAGAAGAGACTGTGGGGTCTAATAAATGGAAAAATATGCCTTAACAATGATCAATTTGAAATAAAAAAGGCTTTAAAATGAGGAAACATGGCTTAATTCTGCAAAAGGTGCTTAACTTGAGCCATTAGGGGTTTAAAATACATGTAAATGGGTTGTATGCTAGAATGAAGCCTTACACCAGTGACCGAGTGCTAAAGGTAAATATTTAAAAGTGCGTCATCAAAGGAACGATATTGATGGTCCAGAGAAGAGCGTATATCATCTCTCAAGATCTATGACTGATAACACAAATCGCATTCGTAACTTGTCTAACCTTTTACGATACTTAGGCATGTAAAGAGTGGTTTGGAGACATGATATATGGTTTTTATTTATTGGCGTCACATCACTTATGACCATGGAGAAATCACTCGCTTGGGCATGCGATACTGCCTATGGTATCACATAAACCATGTTGTTGTGTGTTTATTTAGCACTTGGTTGGATGACAATGTGGACCACTCATGAACAACCCAACTCACACCTAGACATTATGTGGCCAAATACACAACAAAAATTTGATGCATAGTCATGTTATTCCATGCAATCACTCTGAGATGACTATTGCTAACTGGGAGACACATGGCCTAATTAGCATACAACATCTAGCTTGAAAGAGGTGCCACATAGGAAACCACATGGGCCAATCTTTATCTGCCACATCTATAGTGTACCTTGATGACATCATTAATGACATCATCTCAATTTTCACACGTTTCTCCGATTTTGAAGCGACAATCAATATGAAGGGTGCACATGTCCTCAAATCATTTGAAAAGGGATCAGGCTAGATTCTAACAGATTTTGTTGTGTGGGAAGGTTGTTAAAGGATCATAGTATCAACTGGCATGATCAATCAATCTTAGCTAAAGGTAACCATAGATAATCATTACATGCTCAGATACAGCTCACGGGTCTCAAGATCATTGGCCATGTCTTGTGCGTTGTAGTATATGATATCGAGTACTATGGTTAGATTTAACAAATTATTGGTTCTGTCAGCAAGATCTCCCGCAACACACTGGAATTCTACAAGAATAGGCCACATGACCAATTACAACCATCTGCAAGCACCTTCTACTCACTGGATGCTTCTTTCTGAGCTATGCTTTGATGGATAATGATCCATGTGAAGGGGTTTTTCCTTCAGGTAAACCCTATTGGCCATCTTGGCTTCATATGTGTTGAAAATTCTACTGGCTTTCACAAAGGGGAGGATTTTTACTTCATGTTCTTGTTTGTTCAGAAATAGCAGCAACATGGCACCTCGTAATTCATCCTAAGGTGCAACTACATTTTTTGGCCAACATCCAGGTGAAATAGACAACATAAGTCTCAGGCATTGGATCGATGTTGCATTACATCGTGAGGTTACTGTAGCTGAGAGGAAACGACTAGCCATTCTTCAAGTTGAAATAAAACCTCAATTTTGCAGAAGCAGAAGGTGCCCAAGCCAACAATTCTATCATACTGAGTAGTTCGTATGGAAGGATCCAAACTAAACATGCTTGGTGGGGTAAAATATTTTAATCAAAAGACCTTTTACTTATACTTACCATAATAAAATTGTTGGTTTCACTATATCAAGAATTTCTACTAGAAAGATAAATAATTTCAATAGATAAAGAAGCAATATCAAGAAACTATTAGGTAGTTTAAAGAAACAAGAAGTGGTTTTCACACAAGATGATATCTATAAATAAGCCATTAGGCTCATCATATCTATCTCATTATCAACAGACAGAGAGAGGAAGAGTGTCTAAACCTAAAAGTTGAGGGATCAACCCAGCTCCAGCATGAAAGACAGATTATGAGAGGGAAACCATGAGGCTTGTAGGGATTCAGCTATTTTTTTATTGTATTATGATGCAATTCTCATCTCTTCTTCTTCTCCATTGTTACATACCTATCTTCCATCTCTGTAATGTACTTTGATACATATTAATACAAGTTTTCAACAACATTTTGGCCCCCATGTGTTATAAATGTGTATGGATCCCTTAATGGATGAGATTGATTTTAGTTTCTTGAGCAATCTTGTTATATGTATTGTTTGAAATATTCATAATAATGTAGAATCTTTGTTATGTGGATTGTCTCAAGCAATAAGCTATTGGAAACTAAGGTAATTCAAGCTAGAATGCATAAATTGTATAACCGTTGAATTATTGAATGTTGAACACGTTCTTCTTCACCTATAGCCTTGTAAGATTTTTCTGAATTGAATACCTTACATGTGCATTTTCCTTTCCACGCAAAGACATATTATTTTTACCCCATTAATTCTAATACATAGAGGAAAAATTGCTCCTATTAGTTGAAGGTGTGCCCAATCGTCCTGTCTGGAAAGTTTAAAGAGATGAGAGAAATCAACAATTATGCATATCTCCCTTTATAAAGCAAGGTGGCCTTAAAATTATCTTTTGAGTTTTGGCTCGAAGGATCCTTGGCATCGTTCCTTTAACAACCGGGAACATCTCTAGGACTAACACAATCTAGTGTAGAACCTCTTTTATGTAATTGTTAAACACCCGAAGGAGTGGGTTGTGTATTAGATAAATACTCTATGAGTGCATCATGTTGGTTGTAGACTCTAGTAGGTACGGTAAGTCTAGAAATTGAAATTTTTTTTGTATATTGAGGGTGAGTTCATTAAGAAATTGAAGGAACTGTGTACCCGAAGAACATCCTACTAGACCAACAATTGGAACAATTAGACACCCATGAATTTTGCTAGATGGTTGTTCCTTTATATCAACATTGACAACTTGATGATGTCTACATGATCGAGGTACCAGATATAAGTTTCAACTTGGATCAGATGTCGATGTAAACTTTGTTGATCAAGGGGTTATTCAATTCATGGTTCATGGTGAAGCATTTGATGTATTTGTGAAAAATGTTACTAAATACCTAAGGTGAAGCTTGTGATTGTTATTGATCATTGTGAAATAAAATTTATCTTTTACTTGAATAGCTTTCTTCTAAATTTTAGTATATTTGTTAGTAAGTACTCTGATAAGTCAAGAATGTACACATACTCTAGTTTAAATAATATTTTTCCATTATTTTATTTCTTTACTTGTATTTGTATATTCACTTAAGAAATTTAAAATTCCTTCATTATTTGCGACATTCATGCTTTAATATACCTTTTTTACCCTTTCAATATCTTTCATTTAGACCATGATGGTGTATGATACATATTTCTTGTGGATATCATTGTACAAGTTAGGATGTTATTCATCCCTCACATCGATTGTGGGTGTGTTGTTATAAGAAAAAATATGTTGGTTTGAATGAATCCTACCTATCTGATGTTTGAGTTGGCTATGCACTTGTTAGTGTCTTGGAATAAGGCAAAGGCTACCTACACTTTGGATGGTCCTATTTTCAAAGAAATGAAAGGGAAAGAAGAAGAGGCGGTGAACTTGTGTGGAAGCTCTCTTAGTACTGCTTGGCACAATATTGTCCTACCTTAGCTTCCTAGAGGGCCAAAAATTATGAAAAACAGTTCAAATTTATAAAAGCAATTATTGACTTTATGAGAACCGTAACTTTAAAATGAGAACTCTAACCCTAAAAATTCATATTTTTGGGTCAAAAACACCAAAATTAACCCCTAAATCAAAAATTGGTGCCCGGTAAAATCACCAACTTTTTTAGGGTTAAAATTACACTTGCTTGTGGAGTGGTAGGTGTACGGAGGGGGGGGGTTGGTGGGTTATTTTAAAATAAGTGAAATTGTGAACTTAACTATGGGGGATAGGCATATCCTGTAACACCTAGTTGAATCTATGGCCATGTATGAAGGTATTCTTATCCTTAAGACAATGGGTATCAATGATCTTATTGCAATTGGGGACTTCTCTATAATAATTCACCAAATGCAAAATCACTCAACTTCACAATATTACTATTTCCATATTGATTCTAAGAACTCGAGGTGTGGTGAAATATTTTAGTTCTATCCATTTTTTTCAAGTGCTCCAATCCCAAAATAGTGGGGCAAATGCTATGGAAAATAATGGAATCTTGTTAAATTACAAAATTTTGTCCAAACATGGGGGATCCCCCACATTGAGCCTAGTATAATCTATTTATAAGCATAAAGAGCTAAAAAGTTAACATTGAATCCAAGTATGAAAGATTTGTGAGTAGGAACATTGCACTTCCAATGAATTTTTATTTTTTTCTTCAATAGAACCCTATAATTAAATTTGGATACAATGTTTTGTTACCATAGTTCCAAAAGTTACCCATGAATGAAATTTTGAGCCCTAAATCCATAACTATGGTTTATTCTGCATGAGATAGAGCCTTGTCTTAAGCTATCTAGTTACAATTTTAACCCGAAGAACTCCTTTTACTAGTAAATTTATTGTGGAGAAGACCTATCGAGCCAAAGGATGAAGCATAAACCTAAACAAGAATACCATCATTCAAATTGGCTTCATTGATTTCAAAGGTGGACCATCTTCAAGTTTGAGAGAGAGATGGGAATGAATGTTAACTACATAGTTTGGATCTGGAGATTGGTCAGAGTTGAGAGTTAGTGAGAAGACTTATGTATTTTTTGAACAAGCAAGCCAAGAACCAAAGCTAGAGCCATAACTAAAGTTGAATCCAATAGCCAGAGCCATGAGATGGAGACACAACTAGAGTCATATTTGTAGCCAAGAGAAAGAGCTAGAGCCATGTTTTAGATAATCAAATAGAAGGCACATTGATCTAGATTGGTTTCCTCTAAGATTTTGTAGACCAAAAAGCATATTAATGTGGAGATCTGAAATATATTTGAACAAGAAAATGGTTGTAATACTTAGTACCAAAAATATAATTTGATTATTAATGAAGGTTAAATAAAATATGAAATTCAATGTAAATGTAAAAGTAAATAAGAAAAAAGAGAGAAAAAATAAAAATCAAATAGGAGAGAAATGAGTGAGGAATGGGAAATGAAAGGTCACACCCTTTGGCCTTCCCATTACCCCAACTCTCCCTGTTTTCCTATACTTTCACTCTTAAATGGATTGTGTTGACCAAGAGAGGAGGATGCATAGAGACAGTGATATGTTGCATTGTACTAGAGATTGTTGAAATAGACTAAGCAACCATGGAATGTTGGTTTTTCCATTTGGGTTTCCAAGGTAAGCACTAAGTTCTTGTGTTGTGAATATCTCTATTTTTTATGTTATTTTTTTTATCTAGTATGAGTTTAAATGAATTTGATCTATTTTTAAATTGTTTCCTATGTTGTTTAGTGGGTTGAGAACTCTTCAACATCTATAGTTTTGAGGATTTGCTTCATATTTATTGTCTCCATGAGCAAGATAATAATCACAAAATCTATGAAACCTCCACCATTGGATTCCCAAACAGTCTCAAAGATGGATGGATTTCATTCCAGATTCATTGTAATAGTTTAGGGGGTTTCTAAATCATTTTGTTTTGGTTGTTCTATGTATTTCTCTTTCCTACAGGTTGTAAATCTTCCCCAGGAGTTGTATTCCCTCTTCTCTAAGTCAATTTCTTCTTGTCGGACATATTCTTCATTACACAAGATACAATTCCTCCTCCTTGAGTCATTTTTTCCTTAGCTAGGAATTTTCTCTTACCCACAAGTTGTACGAAAATTTAATTGTAGAGTAGATGATCGTACAGGACCATACACAATTATAGGAGGCCATTTCCTTGTTGGGCATTCAAGACATTGGTCCCTTAATTATTTGGTGGGTGAGTTCAGTAGAGAGAACTCCATAGCCAAACCAACCTTCTTGACCACTAGCCCGTTATTTGTGGAATTGAAGTGCCCATCCCATGTTTAATAATATTCAATTACTAGCCCACAATTAAATACATATAATTGACAAAATCCTTTCCATAGAAAGTTGTTTGTCGAGTCTCTAGGGGTGAGACCTTTAGAAATTGGGCGTTGGATGAGATTTCTTGAGCCTGGGATCATTTTGGTTTTGAGGAGAAACCATTGGAGTGGCGCAAAGCAACAAAACGAAGGATGGAATAAATATTGTGATTGTCATCTATAGGAATTGAAATCTCTACCCAATACTAAGTCGATGGCATCTATTTTTTGTTTGAGTGTTATGTAAATTCTCTAAAATAAATAATGTTACCTATAGTCATGTATTTTACTAAGAGTGGAAGCTATATATATAATCAATTTAAGTGTTATATTTTCTCAATCAAATTGAGTTAATAAAAACATAGCTACACCACTAGTTTCAATTGAAGGAATGAACACTGCAACTAGTAAATGGACTTTTAGTGTTGTATAGAATCATTTAAATAATCAAAGTTTATATTCATCTAACTATCAGTTTTGTTCACTGGAATTTTTAACCAAGTATTGAAACTAGTTAACAAACAACAATTGAAGGGGCATGGGATCGACCTATATGTAATTGCAAAGTATGTTATTTGGCATATTTTACAGTTTTGTTCAAGGTCGATTTGATGCAAAAATTTCACTTGAAGAGATTAATAATCGTTGGATTTTGCAACACAATCAATAGAAAAATCTCATAAAACCAATCTCAGAAACATATTCAATTTTGTTGCAGAGAAGTTTCACTCATAATTTCATTGAGCTTAGAAGCCATGAAGGTCAATTATGAAAATAGAGCACTTGACATCACAAAAATTTAGAAACATAATTGTCCTTCTGTTGATAACTAGTTTTTGTGTGTAGGTTACAATAGACAGTAGTGGTCCATTCGAAGAAAAAAAAACTTTGTACATGGAGAGAAACATAGATCAAAAGTTATTTTCACAAGATATTTGTGTTGGTGAAGTGAGTGGGCCCTAAGTCCCTCGTTTATGGATCAACTCTTCATTTCAAAGAATGAAATGGTTGAAGTGGTAGTTATTTTAGTGATTCAACAAAAAAGATAGTGGACTATTCATTTCAAGTGAAAGATGTTGTAGTTAATTCAATCTCAATATTGACGATAACACATTGTTCAATTTGGGTTTTGGAACAATTGAAGTAGAACTTATCATAATCAATGATTGAAAAGGATAATGATATATTCAATTCAAGTGAAATATATGTAGTAATTTCAATATCAATATTTTCAATAACAAATTGTTCAATTTGAGTAGTGGAATGACTAAAAATTGGAAGTTATCGTAGTCATTCATCAGAAAATACACTGAACTATTAAATTCAAGTTAAATTTATTGTAGTCAATTCAATGTCAAGATTGCTGATAATAAATTGTTCAATTCCAATAGTGGAACAATGGACATGGATATTATAGTAGTCATTCATCAAAAAAGATTTGTCCATAAACCTGAACATATGTTATATCTTATGTTCCTTTAACTTGTATAACTCTTCACAGGGAATCAATGCTTGTTATAACTAGAAGTTAAAATATCAAGGTTGTTAGACATATGGATCTCAAATTAAGTTTCTTGAATTGCACAAGACTTGAAACCATAGTAGTAAGATTCAAATACAAATACAAATATGACCACGATTCGGTATGGAAAAAAACATTTAATGAAAAAATCTCAGTATAACTCCAACATAGAAGTACTACATGTTGTCTATACATGTATCATGGGGTCATATATTACTTCTTATAATCTAAATTATATATTAAACTCTATTACAAGTGTGTGGTTGAGACAACAACAATTGGTTTTCTTAATGTTTGTTATACCAATTAGAGTAAATTTTGGGTCTAAAATAGGCCTCCTAAGGAAAATAGTAAAACAATATGCCATGTCACACTAAGAGGTATTATCTAGTGAAGGTTAATCCACATTCTCTCATTAATTATAGTTTCTAAGTACGTTGGGTTAATATAGAGTTATGAGACGAAGCTTAAAAATAATAATGAAAGGTTTATATTCTCCCTTCACACACAATAAATGATGTGTGTGTGTGTGTTAAAGGTGGCCAAAAATGGAAAAATATTATAGAGAAATCTGATATGCTCTTTCAAAAAGTTTCATCCATGACACCGTCAATTTTTTTCTATCGTCTTAAACTTTCATTCCAAGAGAGCTACAACTTAAAAAATATTGAGGGTTGGTTATTATTGGCCCACTTTGTTTTTTGATACAAATGCATTTGTTATGGCATGCCCTAAATGCCATATATTTGCATGGAACCAAATCTTTTTCCTTTGCCAATCATACCTCTTAAAGGTGGAAGCACCTTTTCAACAGTGAGAATTAGAAATTCATTGAGGAAATAAATTCAAATTATAGTGGTAAGCACAAATGGATATTGAAAATAATATATTATTTCATAAAATGGGTTAAGACTATTCCTACAAGGGCTTCCATTGATTCAGTTATCATAAAATTCCTTGAAGATAATATTTTGACTAGATTTAGTTTTCCTAGGAAGATCATCACTAAAAATACACATTCATTCAAATCTTCCAAGCTGCTACAGTTTTTTCAAGACTACAATATTGAACTTGGACACTCAACTGCATATTACCCACGAGGAAATGGCTTGGTAGAGTCATCAAATAAAAGTCTAATTAGAATCATCAAGAAGATGCTATCACATAATAAGAAAGCATGGGATTCTCATCCCAAGTACACTTGTGGGCTAATAGGATAAACACAAAAAGATCCATTGTTACTGTTAGAATATAATGGATGTGCTCATTTAACCATAGACAATATAGCAATATTGTCACCCAACCATAGGCTGAAGCCACCCCCGAGCACCTTAACCTTGACAGAGAATGATTCTGGAAGCAAACCAATAGCCAACCAAGGCAAAGGCATAAAGATAACCAAGACTGATCAGAAATTCCAACCATAACCAACAAAAAGTTCGAGCCTAAACCAGGAAACCAGATTGTGGTAGCTGCCAACTGTAGTTGCTCCCCAAACTTGCGCACTAGCCCAATTCCTAAAGTGCACACTTCTTCCCAGCCTCAATTATGAGCATTGTGTATGAAATGAGGTCTTGCCACTTGTATTTATATTTTTTCCTAAGCTATCTGGGCCGACTTCTCATTCTTGAGACTAAATACTTAATATTAATTATTTCCTTGAGCCGACTTGTCTTCTAGGATTATGTTCAACACTTTAGGGTTACTTCTTGCTTCCCAGAATATTCTATTATCGTCAGTGTTACATGTGGAGGTAAATACCTCCCGCAACTACCATAATATCAACACTCCCTCCTATCTAGGGAGGTATTGAAGGCAATAGTCTTGAGCACAAACATACCATTCAATTGGTAGCATCATCATAGTCGTATAGACTATCTCATGGTTAGATCACGAGCACCATCATCACTATCAGTTTCATCTGAAAATATCAACTGCATCATCTCTCGAAACCATACTCCATCCGAGTAATCAGAAACAATGTTGAATAAGTCACTCACTCCAAGGAGTGATACAAGGACCACTCTTCTAATCTGGACATACGTCCTAGAAGAATGACTATCCCAACAGATGCTAAAAGTTGTGCCATGGACTACGGAGACCATTCCTATAGAAATGTCAATCTAGGAATATTTTATAATCACGCCATAAAGATCTAACTCAACCTATATGCCTTAGAAAATATCGGTCTTGAACCATTTTTCCTAATCGGGCCACAAACTGTGCCTTAGGAAAAATACTAGTCTGTGTTATGTTAATAAACTGTTACCCTGGACTATTCTCTTCCCAGAGCATACATGTCTGTCAACAATCTATTCTATCTGGACCATTCTCTGTCTAGAGAATGTCTGTCCACCAGCACATTGACTATTCATCTGGTTGATAATATTTTTCAACACTACTGATGGTCTACATGGAAATCAGAACAATGTCATTCAATAGAACACAACTGTGTCTATCCATAGTAGTACACAACTACAATCTAGTGGTACACTACTACACCAAGTAGCACACAACTGCTTAATCAATGACACATACTCACAACAAGTGGAACACATCCACCATAGTAGCATACATCTACTGTCCAAGGACATACAGTCTCCATAGAAATCATATCATCTAATATCAACATGCACAGAAAAACAATTTCACGATATAAACTGAATCATCTAGCCCATTCTTCCACTCACATTTGTGAGATCTGAAAGAGCATCTGCCCTCAGAAGGTAAAACATCAGTCATGAGCTACTAGAATATTCTTCTCAAGCATAGAAGAATAATTGTCTTGATTTCTGAGCCTAGATCATTCACCTATCTGGGCCATCCCTCTTGCACTAAACAAAGTGCAACCTGGAGAGAATGAGTCTTCCCTAGAGAATGCATGTCCCTGATTGTTGAACCTAGACCATTCACCTATATGGGGCATTCCTTCGGCAATAAACAAATTGAAACCTAGAGAGAATGAATCCTCCCTAGGGAATGACTGTCTGGACCATTTCCTAAGTAAATGATTGTCCTACACCAACCTCCAAAATGAACCATTATTAGAAATTTCTCACAACTGTGAGCTTCGAAAGAATGATTGTCTGGCGAGGTAGACCAGTCTTCTTGACCACTACTGAGAGTGAATTCCAAGAAGAGAGATGGTCCTAGACCATTCCCCCACACTGGCCACAAGGGGAATCATTTTCTATGGTACATCAACAATCCATCAAACCATTTTCATTACGAAAATGACCGTTTGATCTGGACCATTTTTCGAACTCGAAAATGCCTCTCCATCATAAATCTCAAACCACTTTCCAAACTGGAAAGGAACTACTCATCCTGGACCATTTTTCGAACTTGAAAAATGGTTTTCCATAAATCAATAGCACATCAGTGCTCCCTCCCAACCTGGGAGTCATCTCTTCCCTTTTAATAAGGAAGTTGTCCCCACGAGCTTCAGCTTGTTTCTTGAGTATGCAAACTCTTTCATCTTGGGTAGAGGCTTTACTAAAATGTCTGTTATCTTCTCATCTATGGAGATCGATATTGGAGAATAACTTCTCTTTCTGGACTTCATCACAGAGAATGTAATGCTTGATTTCAATGTACTTCAGTCTTTCTGGAACACTGGTTTTCTATGAAGGCTTCATATAGCTCTGATCATTATAGTATATCATAGTTGGATTCATCTCTTTTGTTTCCTGCTAGCTCATAACATCATGGCAAGGCTCAAACTGGAACGTATCCAAGTGGTACTTCTTCTATCATCATGAGATTTTGTCATGGATTAGCAAACCATCATTCTGGAGTTCTAAGTAACCATTCGGATACAATATCTTTATAGAAATTTTTTCCCACGCTTCTGTTGTGTATTGGAGGCTCTGCATCAAGTTGTTTGAATCAATATAAGATCTTCTTCCATCTGCAAACAAGAGTATCTTTCTGGTATACCTCAAAACCTTGAGGTTTCTCTACATACGCTTCTTGTTCAATTACTCTGTTGAGGAGAACATTCCTTACATTCATCTGATGTAAACTCCAACCCATGGATATTTCATAATATATAATGGTTCATGTAGAGGTATGTTTGGTTTACTGGAACAAGCAATCACCATAGTCTTCTCCCTCCATCTGGGAGAACCTCTAGTTTTGAATCTCGCAATGCTTCTATTCACAAATCTTTCATACACTGGTCTTCATCACAACTTTTGTTTCTTCTACTTGATTACTTCTAATGGGTTCAAACCAAGTTGGTAGTATTGTGATTCTTGATATAGTGACTGGTTTTTCTGCATTTTCGTTATCTCTTGGAATCTTCATGTTCTTACTCATGTTTCTCTTTATCTCTTGGGTCCATGGAGTTTTATATAGATTCCATGAATTGAAGTTTCCAACTTTCTTCCCTTCATCATAGGATCATGGATGTGGATGGACAACCAATGATACTTTAAGGCTTCTTTTCGAAGAAGACTTCTTCTAAAGTCAAACTGAACACGTGTTTCTTTTCATGGTTGCTACCATTGATGGGAACATGGATAGATACTTCATAATCTTCAATGGATCATATTATCTAGGATTAGCTCCCTCCTAATCCTTTCTTCATGCATGAATGCATGCTCTTCTTTTGGAATTATATAATCGGCTCCCTCCATCTAAGAGAGTCCACGCTTCTTTCTGCATCCTTATTTTCTTCTGCAAAGTGTCACGAGTCTTTTCCTTTTGATTGTTGACTTCTTTCGGTTTTTACTTCTTCTAGGTTTCTTCAAGTTTGATTTTGATTTCGGCAATTGTAATAACTTCCACAATAATTGTTACCAAGCATTGTCAATGTACTTCATCTTTCCATGTGTTTTGATTGTCTTAGAGTCACCATGATATCAATCCTTATCTTGTTATTCTTCCACGGGTATTGTTTCTTTTTGAACATATTATCTTCTAAGAAATAGATATGCAAGATGTGTACAGAAACTATGTAAACATGGTATGTACAAGAACTATGAATAATATTGTTACCTTGTCTTAGAAGAAGAAGTTTGTTTTATCTTGCTTGGTCTTCTTTGATGGTTTCCTTTCTTTGGCAACCGATGCTTCGTGTGTTTCCTTCCTTTTCTTTATCTCGGGACAATGATTCTAGTAGTGACCATATTTTCGACAATTGAAGCATTGTATTTTTGTCATATCTTTCTCTTGATTTGGCTTCTTCCTTGAGCCAAACTTCCTTTTATTCCTGAAATTTTTGAACTTTGTTGTGAAGGCTTGATCATCGTATTTATTTTTGGGTTTCTCTTTTGCACTAATCCTTGATACTTCTTGTGCACGGCAAGTCTAAAGTTCTTCAAATGTAGGATACTCCTTCCTTGTGTTCATGCTTGCAGAAAATGCATCCCGTGTCTTGGGAAGACCATTGAGTACTATATTTACCAGTTCCTTCTTTGAAATTATCTCTTCAATAGCTTGTAGTTAATCTCTTAACTGAGAGATCCTCACAAAGTATGATGTTATGTTGTCATCATCATTCATTTTCATGTCACTGATCTCATTCTTCATACTCATTACCTATCCAATGTTTCTTACTGAGGAAAGGTTTGTTAGGGAATCATACATATTCTTAGATGAGTCAATATGGGAGATGTAGGGTATCAAGTGGTCTTTTATAGAATCCACTATGATACTCATGGAATTGATGTCATTATCTTTGAACTTCTCCATAACTGCAACATTCTTAGGTTCCTTCTCTTTTCCTTCTTCCAACTATGGTTCCATGATATTTCCTTTCACGATGTCCAACACCTTATTCTTGGTGAGGATGAGGTCAATCCTCATCTTCCACGCTCTGAAGTTAGAAGCCCCTTTCTAAATTTTTTTATGACTTCATAGAGTAAGTCATAACTGCTTTGACTTGGTCAACCTTTGACTTTGACCAAAAAAATCAAACTTGATGTCTTGGCTTGCTGAGAATACCCCGAGGTGCGCTAGGCTAGGGTGCACTAGGCTATCCAAAAATTAGGTCAATCTCTTCACTTAAGGTGCCTCAACAAGATGTTTAGGGTTTCGTTGTTGCAACAAAAATTGGTTGCAACTGCAACTGTAACTGAGAAAATCCTCCCAATCTATCTTCCAGCGGTTAGACTATCCAAAGATAATGTGGGCCCATAACCTGTTAGAATATAATGGATGTTCTCATTTAACCATAGACAATATAGCAATATTGTCACCCAACCATAGGCTGAAGCCACCCCCAAGAACCTTAACCTTGACAGAGAATGATTCTGGAAAAAAACAAATAGACAAACAAGGCAAAGGCATAAAGATAACCAAGACTGATCAGAAATTCCAACCATAACCAATAGAAAGTCTGAGCCTAAACCAGAAAACCAGATTGTGGCAGCTGCTAGTTGTAGTTGCTCCCCAAACTTGCGCACTAGCCTAGTTCCTGCAGTGCGCACTTCTTCCCAGCTGCAATTTTGAGTAGTGTGTATGAAATGAGGTCTGACCACTTGTATTTATACTGTTTCTTGAGCTGTCTGGGCCAACTTCTCATTCTGGAGACTAAATACTTAATATTAATTATTTCCTTGAGTCGACTTGTCTTCTAGGGTTATGTTCAATGCTTTAGGGTTACTTCTTGCTTCCCAGAATATTCTATTCTCATCAAGGTTACACGTGGAGGTAAATATTTCCTACATCTACCATAATATCAACAGGTACCTCTCCTTTTCAATTGGTATATGGGAAGGATGTTGTTTTCCCCATTCATCTAGGTTTGTGAGTGATGAAATTACTACATGATGAAGAGAAAGAACCAAATAATGTGCAAAGAAGAATACATCAAATCATAGAGGTTCGAAAAAAGAGAGAATATGTATTGGTTAAATCACAAGAACATCAAGAGAGGATGAAGAAGATATTTGACAAGAGAGCTAAGGAAATAAATGTCACTATTGGAGATCTGGTTTTAAAATGGGATGCAAGAAGAGAGGCCAAAGGAAAACATGACAAGTTTGATAATGTTTGGATTGGACCTTTTCAAAGTACTGCAATCCAGGACAACAACACTTATGAGCTAGCCTATTTTGATGGTGATGTATTGGGAGCTCCTATCAATGGGAGGTTTCTCAAGAAGTTTTTGCAATATCGAGCTCTAAGTGTATCCTACTTGTACAATATTAGTTTAGTTTTGTTTCTTTAATTTTTCTGTTAATTTAGTCTGCGTCAAATTTGATGTAATTTCATTTTTTGTTCAAATAAAACTATTATGTAAGTTGTTGAGCATGCAGGACAATTTGTCCTTTCATAGAAGAAAAATATGTATTAGAGATTTTAATCTCTGACTACGTAGCCCACTGGATAAGGTGACTAGTCTATTGTTCTCAGCACATCACAGGGATCTGTTGTCCTCGTTAGAGCCAATGTTAGTATAAGGGTAAAAAAAAATTCAACATTATGTATTCATGGACAATTATAGATGTAGGCTCATTTTTATCAAGAGAAGAGACTATGTGGGGTCTAATAAATGGAAAAATATCCCTTAACAATGATCAATTTGAAATAAAAAAGACTTTAAAATGAGGAAATATGGCTTAATTCTGCAAAAGGTGCTTAACTTGAGCCACTAGGGGTTTAAAATACATGTAAATGGGTCATATGATAGCATGAGGGATTACACCAGTGACCAGGTGCTAAAGGTAAATATTTCAAAGTGCGTCATCAAAGGAACGAGATCGATGATCTAGAGCAGAGCGTATATCATCTCTCAAGATCTATGATGGATAACACAAATTGCATTTGTAACTTGCCTAACCTTTTAAGATACTTAGGCATGAAAAGAGTGGTTTGGAGACATGATATATGGTTTTTATTCATTGGCGTCACATCACTTATGACCATGGGGAAATCGCTCGCTTGGGCATGCAATACTGCCTATGGTATCACATAAACCATGTTGTTGTGTGTTTATTTAGCACTTGGTTGGATGACAATGTGGACCACTCATGAACAACCCAACTCACACCTAGATATTATGTGGCCAAATACACAACAAAAAGTTGATGCATAGTCATGTTATTCCATGCAATCACTGTAAGACGACTATTGCTAACTGGGAGACACATGGCCTAATTAGCATACAACATCTAGCTTGAAAGAGGTGCCACATAGGAAACCACATGGACCAATCTTTATCTGCCACATGTATAGTGTACCTTGATGACATCATTAATGACATCATCTAAATTTTCACACGTTTCTCCGATTTTGAAGCGACAACCAATATGAAGGGTGCATGTGTCCTCAAATCATTTGAAAAGGGATCGGGCTAGATTCTAACAGATTTTGTTGCGTGGGAAGGTTGTTAAAGGGTCAGAGTATCATCTGGCATGATCAATCAATCTTAGCTAAAGGTAACCATTGATGATCATTACATGCTCAGATACGGTTGGCGGGTCTCAAGATCATTGGCCATGTCTTGTGCGTTGTAGTATATGATATCGAGTACTATGGTCAGATTTAACAAATTATTGGTTCTGTCAGCAAGATCTCCCGCAACACATTGGAATTCTACAAGAATAGGCCACATGACCAATTACAACCATCCGCAAGCACCTTCTACTCACTGGATGCTTCTTTCTGAGCTATGCTTTGATGGATAATGATCCACGTGAAGGGTTTTTTCCTTCAGGTAAACCCTGTTGGCCATCTTGGCTTCATATGTGTTGGAAATTCTATTGGCTTTCACAAAGGGGAGGATTTTTACTTCATGTTCTTGTTTGTTCAAAAATAGCAGCAACATGGCACCTCGTAATTCATCCTAAGGTGCAACTACATTTTCTGGCCAACATCCAGGTGAAATAGACGACATAAGACTCAGACGTTGGATCGATGTTGCATTACATCGTGAGGTTACTGTAGCTGAGAGGAAACGACTAGCCATTCTTCCAGCTGAAATAAAACCTCAATTTTGCAGAAGCAGAAGGTGCCCAAGCCAACAATTATATCATACTGAGTAGTTCGTATGGAAGGATCCAGACTGAACATGCTTGGTGGGGTAAAAGATTTTAATCAAAAGACCTTTTACTTATACTTACCATAATAAAATTGTTTGTTTCACTATATCAAGAATTTCTACTAGAAAGATAAATAATTTCAATAGATAAAGAAACAATATCAAGAAACTATTAGGTGGTTTAAAGAAACAAGAAGTGGTTTTCACACGGGATGATATCTATAAATAATCCATTAGGCTCATCATATCTAGCTCGTTATCAACAGATAGAGAGAGGAAGAGTGTCTAAACCTAAAAGTCGAAAGATAAGGCCAGGTCCAGCATGAAAGACAGATTATGAGAGGGAAACCATGAGGCTTGTAGGGATTCAACTATTTTTTTATTGTATTATGATGCAATTCTCATCTCTTCTTCTTCTCCATTGTACAGACCTATCTTCCATCTCTGTAATGTACTCTGATACATATTAATAAAAGTTTTCAACAACATTTTGGCCCCCGTGTGTTATAAATGTGTATGGATCCCTTAATGGATGAGATTGATTTCAGTTTCTTGAGCAATCTTGTTATATGTATTGTTTGAAATATTCATAATAATGTAGAATCTTTGTTATGTGGATTGTCTCAAGCAATAATCTATCATAAATTAAGGTAATTCAAGTTAGAATGCATAAATTGTATAACCGTTGAATTATTGAATGTTGAACACATTCTTCTTCACCTATAGCCTTGTAAGATTTTTTTGAATTGGATACCTTACATGTGTATTTTCCTTTCCACACAGAGACATATTCTTTTTACCCCATTAATTCTAATACATAGAGGAAAATTTGCTCCTATTAGTTGAAGGCGCGCCCAATTGTCCTGTCTGGAAAGTTTAAAGAGATGAGAAAAATCAACAATTATGCATATCTCCCTTTATAAAGCAAGGTAGCCTTAAAATTATCTTTTGAGTTTTGGCTCAAAGGATCCTTGGCATCGTTCCTTTAACAACCGGGAACATATCTAGGACTAACACAATCTAGTGTAGAACCTCTTTTATGTAGTTGTTAAACACCCAAAGGAGTGGGTTGTGTGTTAGATAAATACTCTATGAGTGCATCTTGTTGGTTGTAGACTCTAGTAGGTACGATAAGTCTAGAAATTGAAAGTTTTTTTTGTATATTGAGGGTGAGTTCATTAAGAAATTGAAGGAACCGTGTACCCAAAGAACATCCTACTAGACCAACAATTGGAACGATTAGACACCCATGTATTTTGTTAGATGGTTGTTCCTTTATATCGACATTGACAATTTGATAATGTCTACATGTTCGAGGTACCAGATATAAGTGCCAACTTGGATCAGATGTAGATGTAAACTTTGTTGATCAAGGGGTTCTTCAATTCAGGATTCATGGTGAAGCATTTGTGAAAAATGTTACTAAATACCTAAGGTGAAGCTTGTGATTGTTATTGATCATTGTGAAATAAAATTTATCTTTTACTTGAATAGCTTTCTTCTAAATTTTAGTATATTTGTTAAATCTAATTAGATATGGAAAATTGCTTCCCACTAGTTAATTTTTATTTTAGTGTAATTAGTTTCTATTTTAGTGAGTGGTTAAGATATTTTTTCAACACATTCATTCACTATTTAGCATGTTAAGATAAGGCGATTGAAACGAGTTGAGTGTTGGTTGAGTTTCTTATTTTGGTTATTGGTCGGTTGAAGGCAGAGCTAACTCGTCTTTAGTTCTGTAAATAAATTGGAGGGCACAGATCTTGATCTTGATTGCTTGTTCCATTGAGTTCATATCTGCACTTTCTTTTCCTCTCCGCTCAGTTTTCCATTCTCATTGCAATCATAATGAGGGAGGGCACCGCAAACTGCTTAGAGATCATACTGGCCATACTTCTGCCTCCTTTGGGAGTCTTTCTCAAATTCGGCTGCCGTGTGAGCACCTTCTCATCGATCTAACACCGATTCGTCTGCTGAATTTGAGTTTTTTGTTCCTCCATTACGTGCTAATTCTACCGATCTGGGTCTGTAGAAGTGTATTGATCTCATTAATTTAAATCACAGGTCGCTGTATTGATCTTGAGTTTTACTGTTTTGCGTGACAGGTTGAGTTTTGGATATGTCTGCTGCTGACTCTATTCGGGTACCTACCAGGAATTATTTACGCGATCTACGCCATAACCAAGTGAAATCCATGCTATATTTTGGATGTGGATGTTGCTGGCGCTGAGGTCTATGCAACCAGATTTGAGTCTTCTCCTGTTGTTGAAGCCATTATTGTTATTTGAGTCTTCTCCATTGTTAGCCGTATCTTGTAATTTGATATTTATATACACTTGTCAGGTGACTTAGTACAGTTACAAAGTTAACCCATCCCTGCCACATGCATGTTTGTCCATTTTCTATAAAATAATATGAATTAAGCTTTTCAATATTCTCTACTTATATTTTGCATTTTTTATTTTTTTTTAAATTTTTTTTTAAATTTTTTTTTACAAATTTTTAAGTAGGTTTATTTTAAAATTCTTTTAGATTTAAAAAAGTATTTGTAATTGTTGAAGTTCAGATTTAAAAAGTATTTGTAATTGTTGAAGTTCAAATTTAAAAAAGTATTTGTAATTGTTGAAATTATAAATTTAAGTGATTGAAATAACATATAATGATTGGTCTCGAATTTTCAAGAACACTAATTTATGAACAATCACATTAACTGATTTAGACTGCCCTGTCCCCTGTCCTTTTGTTAGATCTTCAATTCCTTTAATATATATATATATATATATAAAACGTGAAATCTACTCTTTTTGTTATATCATCAATTCCTTAAAATATATATATATATATATATATATTACATGAAGATGCCATGTTTAATCACTAGACTGTACTTTAAACTTTTTACTAAATGATTTTTTTTGAAACATTTGTAGATTTAAGTGATTATTTAAGTGTCCTATAATATTTAATAAGTATATTAAATTTATTTTTACATTCAAAAAAAAAATCTAAAATAATAATTTCGTACATATTTATATAACTCATTCCAACAAAAAGAATCAATCAAAGTCCATCAACGCCCATGTAAACTATAGAATATTGAGTTAAAATAATATTCATTTGAATTGAAAATGCAATCAATTCAAGTGGATAAACAAAGTCTTTAAGAACGAATGACATATTTGTTTAAATGCAATCAATTCAAATGGATAAACAAAGTCTTTAAGAACGAATGACATATTTGCTTTTTTTTAATTATTAGAAGGGTGTGCATGAACATCATTTCCATTTAAGTAGAAGTTGGATGATTAGGTAAAAGGTCATTCCTTTTAAATTTAAAAAGCATCTCGGTAAACCAAGTTGTAGTTGCCAGAGATGTCATATTTGGTATTTTTTTTTTGGGTGTGTGGGTCTGGGTGTAGATGAACATCACCCATTTGAAATTGTTTCATTACTTTAAATTTACGTTATTTGAGGTATAAAAGATTATATCTTTAATAATAAGTTTAAACTTTTATGTATAATTAAATTAAGTGTATAATTAATATAAAGTGAAAAGTTTAAGATTATTTTTTTTATAATAAGGTTATTTATTTATTTTTTTTATGTATAATTAAATATAAATTAAAAAGTTTGAATTATATATAATAGTGAGTAGATTGTATATTAGATTTTTTAAATTAAATTTTATAATACAAAATAATGTGGTAGTTGGTAATTTGGTTGTGAGGAAAACAAAATGTGGTTTTGTTTTCCCAAATCCATATATCAAAGTTTTGGTAGGCATACTATTTTGCAAACTATAAAAGTAAAAAAAGAGCATCACAATTTTTTGATGTGGGGCTTTTATTTGCATGTGAACCTTGACTTCTAGTCTTATATGTGTTGAGTACATTGTGAGATTTGTAGATGTGTGGTTGGATTCAATAGAAACTTCCATTAGTTTTAGATATTGGGTGCATTGAATGCCCAAAGTCTCCTCTATGGCTATATATAGACTAAAAAGGGAGGAGTCCCTAAAGTTTATGAGTTGCTTGGTGGGAATTGGGGGGGTGTTGGGTGGGTGAGGAAATGACCTCCTAATGTAGGCCAATGTGTGGTACCATGTAACCAACCAGAGTATGGAAGGATGTCAATTGAGATGTCATCTTCAACTCATTCCCTTGTTGAATTAGCATGAAAGACTTTACTTCCCTCCATTCCATTAGTGCCAAGATGTGGTTTGTTGTTCCCACTGCACACTAGTCTCTATATTGATTTATTGCCTATTTATGTTGTTCAAAATCCTCTTTCCATTAATTCCACTACAACTTTCCTTACTTGTAKCCTTTARTCCTTAGTGCACTTCCTTTAGTTTTCACAACACAACTTTTGTTGTGGTAGTGCACCAGCCTTTCCCTAACTTTGGATGAACACCCAACAATGCCAAGAACCTTAAATGCCCTTCCYTWGAATGAGCACCTAAAATTCTACATACCTTGTTTGTTGAAAGGGAAATKCCCAACAAGAGGTCACCCTTCTAGTAACCCTTTCTTGGTGTGCTCTGGAATRAATGTTGYAGATCTGCCATCATACAATTAATTAGAGATAATAYAAWTCATTAGAGAGTATGGTGGTGGAGGTTGTAAATGAGAGTATGAGTGACAAGGGTGTCTTAATGTCCTTCCCTTCTATGCTTKCACATGAAACCAARTTTTAATAGGTGATGGAATTTCCATAGTACTCTTACAAATTGTGGGAAGAGTATGATCGAACTCTAGACAATTTCCCTTYCATTTAGTTCATATACCCCATCTTACAACCACGTGCCTTGGTTGGCCTATGAGTCRACAYTACAAGGAAAACACCACTAAGTRGAGGTTTTAGTGAAGGTTTTTAGTGTTACAAGATTAGACAAAATTATCCAAAAAACCTGTACAATTGRCAATGAAGTTTTTATTAGATGCTCTTTATAGCTAAAAATTCTAGGTGACCAGAGGTTCTAATGGAGGTTTTTTCTATGTGCTTAAAATAATAAGTTGCATCAATGTGCATTACATATTATTAAAGTATCGATGCTTCTTACATTTTAAATGCACTACTGGGAACATATTACATATTTTTAAATCACTAGTGCATATTACCAATTAATCAACACTACTGTGTATATATATTTATAGACTATGAAGTCATGGTAAATTTACGGTAACAATAACGATAACAGTAATGACAATGCTAATGGTATCATTGAAAGGAGTGGTGTTGTTGTAATTTAGAGCACTAGTGCTTGTATTATAGTGATAAACATCAATGTGATAGTACATGTAAATTGCATTGTTGTGTAAAATCATTCATTTAAATGTACTAGTGTGTAACAATAATTATCATTTTGTTTAATTGAATACAATGCATCAATATGATATGTTTCCATAAATGCAATAAAATCTTAGTTATTCATCATACATTCAAATATTTTTTATAATAATATTGTTTTTTATATTTTAATTGACTTGGATATAAACATTACATTAATTTATTGTATTATTTAAAGAAAGATGTCATATGATTACATGTGTTCATTGTGATAATCTAGATCAACTATATACAAATCATTGTAACATAACATTTTACAACACTAAAGACTACAATAAACTAAAAAACTCATTTTATTAAATATGAATAAGAGACTCTTGTCATACACAATGGGACAACATTAAGGTCCACAATAATAAAAATGCCAATAAATAATTATTACAATCATTGGTAACGTGTGATCATACCATTTGGGAAAATATCTCCACATTTTGTTTTTGACAAATAAACATTGCAAAACATAAAACTTGTAACATTCAATTATATTGATCACTGTTCATTTATTTAACTACTATCATCGCTCATTGCATGCCTCATTTCTTCACCACTTACAAGTCATAATGTACTTGGGTTATTTGCAACGTTTTGTTGAGTAATATTATTTTGTTCATCCTCTTCATGTTATATCTACATATAGAGAAACAAAGTGTCATGATTTATATCTGTATTTATATTATAATATACATGATTATGCAAATTGAAAAGTGTATCATAGCAACAAGTGATTTGTACACAATACACATTCTTTCAAATCCATGCTTCATGTTGTCTCTCAACATGCTCCACTCCACACTTTGTTTTCTACAAGTTTTATATGCCATGGAAAAGTATATATATAATTTAAGTTTCTTGTTGTTCCATTAATTAAAAAATAAGGGAAGTAAAACAACATAACTACTTAGAAATTGAATGATTTTTATTTTTTTTAAATGAATAAAATCATTAATAAATAAATTTGAAATATTACATGGGGGAACCTTGAGGGCTAGGGTTTTCGCAGGGTCCCTTTTCTAGTGATTGAATTTGGAAGGCGGTTGGAGAAGGTAGGGGTGGTCTTGATGGAGGAAGATCTAGTGGATTACGATGATAGGGATCATTGGGTGTCTCTGACCATATTTGTATCGATGAAGAATTCTGAGAAATTATGCGTTTCTCTAAGGATTTTTTTGAAGAAGTCAAATGGGAATGCAGGTGGGTTTACCACTTGGCAGGAAATATATGGAAGGGAATTTGGTGGCAGTATAAATGGGGTTGGATTCTCTTGTACCAACCTTGAATGCGACTAGGTTAGTGCCAAGCGTATAAATGGGGTTGGATTGATTAGAGAGTATGGTGGTGGAGGTTGTCAATGAGAGTGTGGGTGAAAAGGGTGTCTTATTGTCCTCCCCTTTTGTGCTTGCATGTGAATCCAAGTGTTAATAGGTGATGGAATTTCCATAGTACATTTACAAATTGTGGGAAGAGTATGATCGAACTCTAGACAATTTCACTTCCATTTAGCTCATATACCCCATCTTATAACCATGTGCCTTGGTTGGCCTATGAGTCAACACTACAAGAAAGACACCACTAAGTGGAGGTTTTAGTGAAGGTTTTTAGTGTTACAAGATTAGAGAAAATTATCCAAGAAACCTCGACAATTGACAATGAAGCTTTTATTAGATGTCCTTTATAGCTAAAAATTCTAGGTGACCAGAGGTTCTAATGGAGGTTTTTTCTATGTGCTTAAAACAATAAGTTGCATCATTGTGGATTACATATTATTAAAGTACCGATGCTTCTTAAATTTTAAATGCACTAATGGTAACATATTACATATTTTTAAATCACTAGTGCATATTACCAATTAATCAACACTAGTGTGTATATATCTTTATAGACTATGACATCATGGTAAAGTCAAGGTTAAAATAACGATAATAGTAATGTCAATGCTAATTTTATCATTGAAAGGAGTGGTAATTGAATGCAATGCATCAATACGATATGTTTCCATAAATGCAACAATAAGATATGTTTCCATAAATGCAACAAAACTTAGTTATTCATCATATATTCAAATATTTTTGTTTATAATAATATTGATTTTTGTATTTTAAATGATTTGGTCGGATATAATCATTGCATTAATTTATTGTATTATTTTAAAAAACATATCATCTGATTACACATGTGGATCAACTATATATAAATCGTTGTAACATAACCTCAATTCAATTTAGCCTGAGTGGTTTTTGTTGAGGGGTGTTTTCCCCCCCACCCAAGTTCAATTCCTGCAAGTGACATGTTGAGCTCTTAAATGAGCAAGCTATCAAAAAAAACCTCAACTTTCTACAAAATATGGTTTACCTCGGGTACCATCCTTGAAATGAAGGGAAGTTCCTAGTGGATTTCCCCAAGCTCTATTCCAAAGTTATGAAAAAAAAAATCATTGTAACATAACATTGTATAACACTAAAGACTACAATAAACTAAAAAACTCATTTGATTAAATATGAATAAGGGACTCCTGGCATACAAAATGGGACAACATAAAGGTCCATGATAATAAAAATGCCAATAAATAATTATTACAATCATCGATAACTTGTGATCATACCATTTGGGAAAATATGTCTACATTTTGATTTTGACAAATAAACATTGAAAAATATAAAACTTGTAACATTCAATTATATTGATCATAGTCCATCTATTTAACTACTATCATTGGTCATTGCATGCTCATTTATTCATCACGTGCATGTCATAGTGTACTTGGGTTATTTTCAACATTTTGTTAAGTACTATGATTTTGTTCATCCTCTTCATGTTATATCTACAAATAGAGAAACAAAGTGGCATGATTATCTATGTATTTATATTATAATATACGTGATTATGCAAATTGAAAAGTGTATCATAGAAACAAGTGATTTGTACACAATACACATTCTTTCAAATCCATGCTTCATGTTGTATCTCAACATGCTCCACTCCACACTTTGTTTGTTGCAAGTTTTACATGCCATGGAAAAGTATATATATAATTAAAGTTTCTCATTGTTCCATTAATTAAAAAATAAGGGAAGTAAGACAACACAACTACTTATAAATTGAATGATTTTTTTTAAATGAATAAAATCATTAATAAATAAATTTGAAATATTACATGGGGGAACCTTTAGGGCTAGGGTTTTCGCAGGGTCTTTTTTCTAGTGATTGAATTTGGAAGGAAGTTGGAGAAGGTAGGGGTGGTACTAATGGAGCAAGATATAGTGGATTATAGGTATAGGTATATCTTGGTGTCTTCGGCCATATTTCGTATTGAAGAGGAATTCCGAGAAATTCTTTGTTTCTCTAAGGATTGTTTTGTAGAAGACAAATGGGAGATGCAAGTGGGTTTACCTCTTGGAAGGAAATCTATGGAAGGGAATTTGGTGGTAGTATGAATGGAGTTAGATTACCTTGTTCCAACCTTGAATGAAATTAAGTTACCCCCTTTTGTCTCAAAGTTGGATCAATCATCAAAGAATAGGGTTCAGTCTGATTTGAGAGCCAAAGACTATCGAACTAGAAGAAGTGTGTTAAGGAACACTCTCATTGTGTAAGTATGGTACTTGGGATATATGATGGCTTGGAATTGGTTGAAAATATTTTTTTGCAGGAATTAGTTGGAAAATTAATGGGTAAAATGCTCTCGAGGGCCATCTTGATCAATTGGATGGAAGGTGGGTGGAAGCAATTTTTGGTTATTTTCCAAGGTTCCACATTTTGGTGAAAGGATGGTTATGCTTCAAATTTAAGTCAACAAAACATGTGGAGGTGATATTGTCAAGAACATGGATTTAGGGTCCTTCAAGCCTAGTTATAAGGAAGTGGGCACCTAGGTTCGATCCTTGCACTAAAATGTTTGTCATCCAACATGTATGGGTGCTTCTCCCTAGGTTTCCATTAGAACTTTGGTCGAAGCCAACATTTGAATCTATCACTAATTTATTTAATATGTTCATTTATTTTGATGAGCATTGTCTTGGCAAGGAGGATAAGAGGGTTTCCAAAGCTCTTGTGGAACTAGAATTGAGTAGAGGGTTGTTTTTAGAATTAGAAGTGTGTTAGAGTGATCATAATTTTATCCAGAGTTTAGACTATCGAAAGATCTTGTACAGGAGTGAAATGTGCCAGAAGTTTGTCCATATTAAGAAAGGTTATTTGGTGGTTTTAGATGATCCAAGGTGGAAACCACATCACTTCAAGAATTTTGAGAGACAAGGGACAAATGAGTTGGCGAGGTTTAAGCTCAATGAAGGATTTGGAACTGATGTCGAGTGAATTCAAAGACATGCGATGAAGGACAATATGTGGGATAGATTCGAGGATAGAGGATGCCAAGTTGGAATGGAGGTATTTTTTATCTTGAATTTTAATTATAATGATTTAGATTTAAAATTAAATTCAAAGGCCTCTTCTCCTTTGTTTGGTTTAAAATATTCTAAAAGGGAGATGCCTGGGGTGGGTGAGGGTGATAAGGGACCATCTGTGATGAAGGGAGAAGTATAGTTGGATGAAACCCATGCTCAGTCAAAATATATCTCTCCCTTTGTTTGTGAGTTTGAGCCTCCCTCCCCTTGGTATGAATTGTGTTCCTTTAAGTTTAAGAGACTGGTAGAGAAAGGTGTTGTTGAAGGGGGTTTAGCTCCGAACCCAAAGGTGCAAGGCCTTCGAGGTTATGAATCTAACATTTCCAAAGATAAGATCAAGGCCTCAAAATAAATTTTACAAGGGAAACAACAAACCATTGATAGGGTGCTTAAATATTTGAAGCCCTTGGGTGCGGTTCCACCATGATCGTTCTCTCCTTTGAAACAATTGTTTTTGGGGGTAGGGAAATTGATTTTTTTTCTGTGATTTTTCCTAATTGGAACTTCTATTCCTTGTTTACAAAGGGCCTATTGATTTCATATTCATTATTCAAGAGTATTTATACATTGGAGAGATGTTTGGAGCAGTTGTACCCACTCCAACTAATCATTTGTTAATTTATCTTATACATTTATCCTTTATTACATATACATTCATATAATTACTTATTTTCTAATGCATAATGTATGATGACTATTACAAGGGCCTAAGAGGCTTTCCAACATATCCCCCACCCTCAAATACTTACTCATCCCGAGCAAGTGTGTAGCAACATTCGAGTCTCTACTCCTTCAAAAGTGTCCTTATTGTGCATCAACCATGCATATAGGTCTACATAGGTAAATCAGCCACAACAACCGTGAGTTGTATAGGAAGATACATGTTTACAAGGTTTATTGTGACTTTTCATTCTTTATTGACTGGTTTCATATAGATCTGGATGACTACATATTGCAGTTCCCAACTCATCAATATTCATGCTATCAACATTATCTGTCGGTCGAAGGGTTCCCATGTTGCCTCTACCAACTACATGCTTTCACTCCACACCAAGTGCAAGAATATCATAAGTAATACTTCCTGCAAGTGATATTCTCACTGAATTGTTGCAAACATTTCTCAATCAATGTCATATATTTGAATCAAATGCTCCATTGTCTATATGCTTACTGCTCAATTGAACTGCTTCTTGTCCTAAATACAGTTGGTTAATCAAATCTTCAAACTTTGTCAAATTGTTGTCGTCCATCATGGCTATGATTATTTCTACTTTCATTTCTCTCGAAATGTAAGGATTTTTTATTTTTTATTACATGAATGACAACTTTCTATGACTGAATTCCAAGACTCTGCATGATCATGACTTGACCGAATCGACCAGGATATGAATCATTGGAATTTGCTAGGAATATTTAACATAATTATACAAAGACTCTATTTTCAAGTATCAAGATTTTATAGACTCAATTAAATGTTTTCAATTAAGGATCGATTGATGTTGGCAAGAAACCGATCTAGTCGATTAGACACCAACTTACATTGCAATGGTGGAGAGGATTTCATGTCTTTGAAGACTCATGTCTAAACCCCTAATTTATTTAGACTCCACTTATGTCTCAGATTTTCATAAATCATGACTCAATCAACTGAGATTGATTAATATTACCCAATAGACAAAATTAATTTTTCATTTTTCTTTTTTCAACTAAACTACTCTAGACTCGACTCGACTTTCCTTCATGTAATATTTTAATCATTTTTTAACTCCATATACATTGAAGTTCAATATAATGTTCCATTCACTTGATATGATATTTATTTTTCTTTTTTACAACCCATCCTCTTTGTTTCACTTATTGTTAGAAATTATTTTTCTTTACAGTTCTTAGGTATAAGAATAGACTTTATTAAAACAATTTAAATTGGGACAAAGCACCTTGTATTCACTGGCCATCCCTCTCTACTTGTTTTTTTTTCTCCTTGTTCAAATCCATCCACCCAAGTGGAGGTGAATAGGAATCAAGATAAAATCATCTTCAATATTTTAGTCATGAAATAGCATGAACTACATAACAAGTGATAGACCAGATCAATTGATTCTACCATGAAAAGGATTGTGTTATCATTAAGGTATTATAGATGTGGAGGCCTTCAATCTAATTAAACCACCTTTTGGTAAGTCATCACACCCATATGCATAATGTATGCATCCTCCATGTGCTCAATAGGGATCTCAATTGACCAAGAATTCACTTATCTAGTCGATTACGTTAGTCGGCTCCATCATTCACAACTTCACTCAATTTATTCTCGGTTAATGTCGATTATCCCAATAGGTCAATCGATACCACTCGGTTCCATGGATATTATATATTCTCTCTGACATGATTTGTATGCATGTGCTTGGATAGTGGACAATGGTGGTCAATATCTCTATCAATTCACAATGTGCTCCATCAACTCACATATTGCTTATGTAATCAACCTCATTTTATGATTCAGATTATTTTCAGCACAAAATGAGAGCAAAGATATAATAAATAAATGTACATATATATCTGAGATATCTAATAATATAATGGAAATATATCATATATGCAACCATAAACATAGATATACAGTAATACACAATTTCTATTAATGAGCGAAATGTACAAAACTGTAGAAATACAGAGTGAAAGACTTGCTAGAATTATGGCATCTTATCTTTGAGAAGAGATGTGATGGTTACTGGCATTAACTAGAAGATGATTACAATGAGGCTATAAAGTCATTTTTAACATAAATAAAATCCAAAACCTTAACCCCAGAAGATGAAAAGCCAACAATTTTGTGGACCCCTTTTTGGGTAGTTTGGTGTATCAACTTCCCAGGGGTGTAACTTTGGCATACGGTCTCTGTTCGGGGCGCACGATAGCTCGTTGGAAAGGTATCATCGAGGAGATTAATTTTGGGGGCTCAATAAAAGAATTTGGTTATCCTTGTGGTGTTATATATCGGAAAAAAAATCATTTAAACCCTCAAAATGGCCTCGAAAGTTTAGGAACCAAAAAACTACTAAAAATAGTAAGATGCCAGAAGACTGTTTTGAGCCAGTTGGAATAGGTGGGTGGCCACCGATATCCACATGGATAAATCCTCCCTCCTTAGGAAACAATGGTACCCATCGCGTTGACTTCTTGGGGAGAGGGAAAAACGTTTGTTGAATCTACATCTTGATGAGTTGCTTGCCTTGCTGGAGAAATTGTGTTGCTTAGCTTGTTGAAGGCTGTCACGAACCTGTGGCTAGAAGGGTTGGACCTTTTTAACCAGTTTGGACACATGTGATGACTGTGTGTAGAAGGAATCCTTGCAATATTGTTGACTTGCTTCTACTGGACAAAAGGTGCTTGGACTGAAGTTGCAATGGTTGTGGTGTTCTTTTGTTCACCTTTTGAATAGACTATGAAGAAGATGAATTTTGTAGTATGAGATACTACCTTGCGACATTGTTTAGGTGGGACAGTAGTTGGAACTACCTATAGTTTCCTATAGAGATGACCCCCCATAGTGACAATGACACTATGGGGTCGATACTAATAAATATCATGACGCTTCCACATATATGGCTAGCCCAAAAGAACATCGGATACATCCAAAAAGGAAACATCACATAATACCTCATCCATGAAGGGACGAAAGTCATATGACGATCAACTATGTTGGCTGACACGAATATCTAGTCCTTGGAAAACCCACCCGATGTTGTATGGTTGTGGGTGTGGTGTTGTCGACAATCCCAATTGATTGACGACCTCTATTGAGATGAAGTTTTGTTGAGCACTCAACACATCCTAAAATTCGATGTCCAATTTTACTTTTTGGGTACCACTTGATCTCTTTGCATTGTCTGATTCGTCTCCATTTTGGAAAATGTTGTGTTTGCTTACCATTTCTGAGTATCGTTAATTCTTTGAAATTTTTTCTTGAAACTATGAAAATCCTCGACTTAAAAGATTTAACATTTAAATAAGGAATCGGATAGCCAAAGCACTTCACCCGACGTGCTTAAGAAATTCAGCATCGGCAGATAGGAGTCTTCTTTCGTGACAAGCATCACTACATAGATCATTGATTGTTGATTCTTTCGGCATCGGGAAAAGGCGAAATGAGTAAATACTTAAAAATAAAGAAATTTTATCACTGATAGCTGATACCCGATGCGCTCATCGGAGTCCGAGAAAATCAAACCGCGACGAACTTTTCGACAATGCTAAAAGTTTTTTCCCGATTCTCGATTCCCAAAATTTTTCGGCATAGGGAATTTTCAAAGGAACTAACCCAAAGGAAAGTATGCGATAGGTTTTTCCCCAATCGTTGACCCCTAATATATTTTCAACATCGACGATCCCCAGGCTTAGTTTAGGAATGTGAAATTGAAAGAGAGTTCTGACTCTTATTAATACTGGCGAGTTAAGTCACCGATTTTCATTACCATATATCTCGAGTCAGTGGTGCCACGTTAGCATCGTACGATGAAATCTATCGGCTTCGGAGGTTTTCTCCGAAGGATTTCAACGGGAACATACATAAGGATATCACCAATTCTCTATCTACCCACAAAGAAAGCAATGTGATGGGATGTTTTAGCTCTAAGATATGATGGATCCAAAGAATTTAAAGAACTAATTAATTCCAAAATCCTGCATTAGTTGCTAATTCGTGTGTGAATCAAAAGGACCATTTGAACATGTTCATACAGTCCATCACCCTCCATGCCTTGCCATCAATTCACGTAGAATTTATTTGCAGAGATTCGACAGTAGGATTTTTTGAATTTCACCCATCACTCGAATTAATTTTTTGATGCGACTGGTAGGATCTCCCCCGTTAAATCCTTTGAATTATCGTAAAAAAAATTATTCTATGCGCAAGGCAGTTTGGAACATCTAGAGGAGCGAGATGAGCAATCTGGGGAAAGCTTCCAAGGCCCAGTGAGTATTAAACAACAGGTTTAGTAAGCGTTACAGGTATGTACCAGTCTATGGATGTTTTATGCTTCATTTCTTACATTTTATCCAATGTTACTCTGTACACATGCCTAAAGATGGTTTTTGGTTGCAGGAACAATGCCTCCGAACAAACCTACCACCAGGAAATCTCCAAGAGTGCCAAAGCTATAGGAACCAGAGGTGGGAGAAGGTTTATCCCCAATAGTCGCAAGACAATTGGAATTCTCTCCAAAGCCAGTGCCCGTCATCAAAACAGCCACCTAGAAGGCTTTCATTCAACCTTCGACCTTTGGAGACACAGAGGTGAACATCGGGACCAAAAAAATATTCCCGCGTTGTGAAGAACGTTTCAAGAAAATAAAGCGGGAGGAATTCCTCGAATACACCCTACACAGCGATCCTGATACGAGGAGACACAATGATGAAATCCTCCTGAATGTCTGAAAGGCGTATATGCACATGGTGGCGAACAGGAATCTGGTATTCCCCTGCATAGAACTCCTTAAATGTTTTATTGATCACACTGACACACAAAGATGTTTGATTAATGACGATAGTGGCGGATGTGTTGGGGTTTTCCTGTTGGATCATGTTGTCATTGATGCCAATGGTT
>JZKD02S1721358.1:633536-654789 GCA_000966675.3 Picea glauca
AGGAGGTTGCCCCCTCGAAGAGGCTTATTATCTGAAATTATCTCTTTTTCAAGGCGTTGAGTACTTTTCCTGAGGTTTTTCTATGCTATATTGATGTTTGGTTCTTAACAGAAGGTGGTGATCAAATTCATAGAACAACAGTTGATCATAAGGTTTGGTGTCCCTTCTATTCTATTTTTTGATAATGCAGCTTATTTTTCTTCCACCCTATTGACATATTTTTCTCTAGACAAAGGAATCATAATTAGGTACTCTGCAAATTATTATCCATGGGGAAACGGGGTGGCAGAATCAACCAATAAGAATCTAGTGAGAATATTAAAAAATACGGTTGTAGATAACCAAAGGAATTGGCATAATCTACTCCATAACGCTCTATGGGATGATAGGGTCACACCCAAGGAAGCTATAGGAAATTTCCTGTACTTTCTGGTTTATGGGAAGGAAGCCATTCTCCCAAATGGGCTTTATCTTCCATCTCTTCAACTAGCCCAAGATTCCAACGGGGAAACTTCATCGATCATACAACAAAGAATTGATACTCTTCTCATGCTAGAAGAAGAGAGAGAAAAGGCTAAGTCAAAATTTCTATCTCGCCAATAGATAGTGAAAAGATGGTTTGATAAGCATAACGCTAAAGAGAAAAATTTTGAAGTAGGAGACTTAGTCCTAAAATGTGACAGAGCAAATGAGACAAAAGGGAAACATTCTGAGTTTCAGAATCCGTAGCTTGGACCTTTCCAGGTGGCTAAGAAGATTGGGGCAGGCACTTATCGGTTACAGAATCTGAGGGGGGAACCTGACGCCCTCCCAGTAAATGGCCAAGCCCTCAAAAAATATTTCCAATAATAATAAAATAAATAAATGAAAATGTTTTGTGTTTTGTATGAATGTTTTCATGATTGTGAAATGCATTTTTTTTGTTTTCTTTTGCTTTTGGAATTTTGTGCTTTTGAAGGTTGTGTTCAGTGAGACAATGGTCGACTTTAAATCATGGGACATATAAAACTCTATTCCTAACTCATCGCTCATATAAAACACAAGAAGCATTAAGGAGATTGTGGTTGCTTTGAGGAGTCCTCTATCTAACCTGCGCAAATGAACAAATTCGGAGAAATGTCAGAAGTGTTTGCTTAGTGGTTTGGTAAGTTCTTAAGGGAAAGAATGAAAGATGGAAAGGACTACATGAACCCCGAAGACAAATCTAGCAAAGGATCCACCTTAACCATCTCACTTTTCAAAATAAATAGACATCTTCCTCTCCCACTCACTCAGAGCATCATGCCAAAATAAAATTAATATTATCAAAAGAGTGAATACTAGGAGAGGGTATGCAGATATCTCCATCGGGGCTATGGACGCTCATTGGAAACCGAGCAAGGTCCGTGATGTTGGGGTGACTCTGTTGAGGCTATGGACACTCACTGGCAGTGGAGCAACACCATAGAAAATGATTAAAGGTAACTAAAGGCTTCAAGCTAGTGAATACTTTACTAGATTTTTGTCAAAAAGGGCATGAGTCAGGGTTACAGGAAACGAAAGAGGAATAAAGGTTAAAAACCCCACAGGCAGACCCAGAAGTATCAACTGAAGAATTTTGAATGCAAGGGTAAAAGAGGCTCTGATTTAAAACCAGTTAATTTCTCCAACATCTTTTTCAATAGCTGAGCCTGAAGGAAGAACAAAGATTCTGGTTTTGCCCAGTAAGTCGCCATTTTTTGAGCACTCAACAAACCCTAAAAGTCTATGTCCAATTTTACGTTTTGGGTACCACTTGATCTCTTTGCATTGTCTGATTCATCTCCATTTTGGAAAATGTCATGTTTGCTTACCATTTCTGAGTCTCGTTAAGTATTTGAAAATTTTTCTTGAAACTATGAAAATCATCGACTTAAAATATTTAACATTTAAACAAGGAATCAGATAGCCAAATCATTTCACCCGACGCACTTAAGAAATTTGGCATCAGCAGACAAGAGTCTTATTTCGTGAAAAACATCACTATGGAGATCATCGATTATCGATGCTTTCGGCATTGGGAAAAGGAAAAACGAGTAAATACTTCAAAAGAAAGAAATGTTATCACCGATAGTCGATACCCAACGCGCTCATCGGAGTCAAATAAAATCAAACCGCGACGAACTTTTCGACGATGCTAAAAGTTTTTTCCTAATTCTCGATTCCCGAAATATTTCTGCATCGGGAATTTTCGAAGGAACTAACCCAAAGGAAAGTATGCGATAGGGTTTTCCCCGATCGCCAACCCCCGATATCTTTTTGGCATCGGTGATCCCCAGGATTAGTTTAGGAACACGAAATTGAAAGAGTTCTGACTCCTATTAATACTCGCGATTTAAGTCATCGATTTTCATTACCATATATCTCGAGTCAATGGTTCCACATTAGCATCGTACGACAAAATCCGTCGACGTCGAAGGTTTTCTCCGAAGGATGTCAATGGGAACATACATAAGGATATCGTCAATTCCCGATCTTCCCACTAAGAGAGCAATGTGATGGGACATTTTAGCTCTAAGATACGATGGATCTTAAGCATTTAAAGAACTAATTAATTCCAAAATCCCGCATTAGTTTCTAATTTGTGTGTGAATCAAAAGAAAGGACCATTTGAACATGTCGATACAGTGCATCACCCTACATGCCCCGTCGTCAACTCACATAGAATTTATTTGCAGAGATTCTACTGTAGGTTGTTTTCAATTTCACCCATCACTCAAATTAATTGGTTGATGTGACTGGTAGGATATCCCCCGTTAAATCCTTTGAATTATTGTAAACAAGATTATTATGTGTGCAAGGTAGTTCAGAACATCCAGAGGAGTGAGATGAGAAATCTGGGGAAAGCTTCCAAGGCCCAGTGAGTATTAAACAACAAGTTTAGTAAGTGTTACAGGTATGCACCAGTCTATGGATGTTTTATCCTTCATTTCTTACGTTTTATCCAATGTTACTCTGTACACATGCCTAAAGATCATTTTTGGTTGCAGGAACAATGCCTCTGAAGAAACCTACCACCAGGAAATCTCCAAGAGTGTCAAAGCTATAAAAACCAAAGGTGGGAGAAGGTTCCTCCTCAGCGGTCGCAATACAATTGGAATTCTCTCCAAAGACGGTGCTCTTCATCAAAACAACCACCAAGAAGGATTTCTTTCAGCCTTCAACCTTTGGAGACATAGAGGAGAAACATCAAGACCAAAACTGTATTCTTGCACTAGGAAGAACTTTTCAAGAAAATCAAGCGGGAGGAATTCCCCAAATACAAAAGTGAACAACAATCCCAATATGAGGAGACTCGATGATGAAGTCCTCCCGAATGTCCGAAAGGCATATATGCACATGGTGGTGAGCAGGACTCTGGTATTCCCCTGCATATAACTCTTGAAATGGCTTATCAATCACACTGACACACAAATATGTTTGATTAATGATGACAGTGGCGGATGTGTCAGGGTTTTCCTCCCAGTGGAAGTGCAAACTTACTAGAAGCTCAGAGAGTCGGAAGAACGGCTAAACACCAATTTTGTTGTAAGATTATATGAGAAACATGACACCATCAAGGAGATGGCATCGTGGTAGAGAGAGGATAAAACGTTCATCAATTGGGCCTCCGGCTGGTACCTGACTGCTAACATGAGGGAGTCGTACATCTATCTAATGGCCCTCCTATGTCGATTGCATGGGGAGAAAGACTGCTCCAGGTTTTCAGAGGCTTGGATGCCTCTAGCTTATACGATAGCCATTTCTAGAATAGGTTTTAACTGGGGTGCCATCATCTCCAAACAGCTGATCACTTGCATATGACAGGCTCAAACATCGAAAGAGGGAGAAACCCCATCCTTCTATATGGCTTCTTATCTATTGGACGTCATTTGTGCCAGAAATGTATTTTCCGAAATGAACTTGAGATGGCACGCATCAAAGCTCCCGGTCCATGTGTATTTCGGCATCTTATGGGAGAATAGGTACAATAAATCCTACTCTCTCATATGCGATTAGTTTATCACACGTATTTATTTTTTGTTAATCAAGAAAGAGTGCCCAAGTTTATCGGATGCAGCCAAAAGGATTGTATCGAAAGTTGGACACTGGTATCTGGATGAGTGTGATACCTAAATCAGGGTTTTTGGTGCCACCGGAGCACCCCATCTATTGCCTATATATGTCCCCGATCGACTAATGGTAGGGGAAATCTGCTATCAGACCATCTTGCAAGGTTATAATGCTACTTTGGTAAAAATAAGAAGTGGGCCTTCATACCCTATGGATTTCATATTAGTTTCTACATGGTAAAGGACACTGCACAGGCCAAGCAAGAAGGATTAAGCCAATTGGAGTTCTGATTCCAGACTGGTCATTTTTGCAATCATGACCCAAAGGGCCTAGTCCTAAAGCATGCATCACAAGTATCGTCCTACTGGCCATATTCCCATGATAGGTTTGAAGATGATATTTTCACCGAAAAAGATCAAAACTAGGATGAGGTGGTGGCAAGGATGGTTGACCCTAAGAAAACCTGGTTCAAGGCAATGAGTTGGGATGAGAAATAAATAGTCTTGGAAAAATCATCTTAAGAGGTCCTTAGGGCCAGAGAAGAAATGATAGCATCTGAATCAGTCGAAGCGGTGGAAGCTCCTCAGGAAGCCACTGAAACAGCAGAGTTTTCCCCGGTGACCCTGATACAGGATAGAAATTTCCCCGAGGCTCAAGATGTGTGGAAGAGAGGGGCACTCATGTATCAAAAGGCCCAACAGATGATGAATCGGATGCAGGATAACTCAGACCTTGTCAGGATGCCAATTCTTTCGACCGATAGCCTAGAAGAAATCTCGGCAAGGCCAAGTGGCCCTGATTTCATAAACATTGGTAAAATCAATGGGTCAAATGACCTTGAATCCACAATGCCACCGGTTGGATCGCTAGCAGGTGTGATGAATCAACCAGAGACAGGTCGGGTATCAGTAGAAACAAGTGCACCTAATCCTTTGAGCAAGTTTATAAATATATATAGTGATGATGAGAGCCTAAAGGCATCTCTCAGGACCCCTATAATTGTCCAAGAAGAAAAGGGAGATGAGAAGATTTATTCTCCTGATCCCAGGGTCCAAACCTAGGAGGTCCCACAAAAGGAAATAGAAGCTGAAAGTTTTCCTGACACCAATAGGCTCGATGCACTAGAAACCCGAGCAGAAAATTTGAAGGACAAGTCAAAAACAGATGAGCCAAAGGAAGGATCCCCGCAAAAGGAAATCGGTGTTTCAACGGTCGTTGAACAAGTAAGTATCAAGTATTTTCCCGATGCCTCTATTCCTCTTGACACTCGGATCCTGACAAGATACAGACAGAGTTCGGGCCCTCGAAGAAAAATGAGGAAGTTCAAGAACCTGACCTTGAACAGATATACACCACTGGAAATATGGGAAACACACTCACATGGGGTGATCATCAGATTCTTGAACCTATGGATGAGGTAGCCATTATTTATGCGATCTCCTACGATCGAAAGAGGAAGGAAATCATCCAAACAACCATCGACCCTTAACTAATTGGTCGATGCTCTTATTTATAATGTAAAATTAACTAAAAATAATGGCTAAGTGTAGTTTAAACAAAACAAAACTCACCACGTGGCATTCTCTCCTAACAGTTTTCCAACAGTCGTCTCAAGATATCCCTTCAAAAGGGTGAATTTTCTCATACTCCAACCAACTGATAAAAAAATCCTCCCAGATTTGGGCCCATGGAAATCTATGTTGTTCCATTAGAGCCATGTAAATTCCTCTGACCTCCACCACATGTGCCTGGTACTTCACCAAACTAGTGTTTAACTGTTGTAGCACAATCCGTGCTCTAATCGGATGTTCCAATTAGTTAAGGGTCGATGGTTGTTGCAAGAAACTCTTCTGTTTTGGTTTTGTCAAGAATTATTTCCAAGCTACCGTTAATAGAGAAGTCCTTCTGGACCAGAGACAAGGTTATTTTCATCAAATGCATGTGTGATTGGACGTGGAGAAGAACTATTTCCTATCTCGTTTCATGAATGATGTTGTAATGAGTAAGAGTTATTTAATCTATTGTCAAGTTATCTGGTGCAATATTTTGTTGTTTTTTACTTTAATGATGAAGATGAATCGTTGTGTTATCATGTGATGGATGATTAAAGTAGGTAGATTATTCTGATTTCCTTTGTTTTTATCGCATATGTGTTTTCTTTCTAATAATTAGTATCTCAGACAGTAATTGGATTCTCACATGGTTAATGTATTATTATTAGGCCTGTGGTATAGACTCAGGGATGATTTTACGGATGGAAATTTATTTTAAAATGTAGAAACCTTGGCGAATCTTACCAATCCTTCATATGCCAACTATAAATGTTTGGAGATATTTTTATAAAAAAAATCAAATTTCTAAGGATTTTATATAGTTTGTATAAAATTTTGGCGATTTTTAAGGTAAAATAATTTTATCCTATAGAATTTGGGCGAATCATTTTTAGAATAGCGAATCTTTTTTGGGGAAAAACCATGGAAAATTAGCCCATGAGCAAAATTTATCCCCTAAAATCATCCTTGTATAGAATTTTCGTCTGCATGCTTGAGTAGCGGTTTATCCTAGGCTCAGCCTCTTCTCTAGTAGTTAAAATTAATTCTATTTTGTTGCCAAGTTGGTTTATACCGTCTTACAATCTTACTTCGGTCCCACCTAAGAGAAAATACAAAAAGAGAAAGTCCCAACTGAAGGAGACGCCTTCGCAAGAAAAACGTAAAGCCCATCGATTAATTGGTTGGATCGCAAGATCTGGAGAACCATTCCACCATTAAATGTTGCAGAGTATAATTGGGCCTTGGTGCCAGGTTTGGTTCTTGATGTTGAACTAAAGGGATTTAGGAACCATCAACAGGTTCTTCTGGCTTCCACTATCAACAATAAAATGCAACAGGGTCCCCTTCACCCACATAAAAGGTGCTCCCACTCTTCAGGATCTGCGGGTTCTTCTGGTTGAATTGTTGTGGTCGCGACAATAGAAGTGGGGTCTATGTCGATGATCTATCTTCTACAAGTATTTTATGAATCAGATTCTGAATCAGGGTTCGGCTCATTGTCTTTCATATTGGACACCAATGATTTTTTTGAGTGACATTCATCATTGTTGTGCAAGGGGATTTTGTAGAAATCACACCACTTTCCAGTGTCCTTCGTCTTCCCGTGACCCTTATTTTCTTGTGACTTGGACTGGTTTTTGGGAGGCTATTTGTTAGTGTCGTATTTATCATACTTTGGTTGTTGCGGATTTGCAGATCCAAACTCTAGTTTGTTCTGGTGCCTAAATATTTTCTCGATTTTGACAACATATCAATAGGTATCTCCTAGAGATAAGATGTCCAGAAATTCCATTTCAGTTTGGATGTACCTGTGTAGAGCCCCATGGTATTTCAGAGCCAAATGTCGCTTAGAATATTTGATACCCAACTTGGTGCGCAAGGTATGAAAGGTGTTGGTTAACTTCGACACTTCTTGGTCCCTCTCTTGATGCAGCATGTTCCATCTCATGTACTAGTCATCATAGTTACCAATAGGGTAATATTGTTCCTTGATCGCATCCATAAAAAAATCCCAAGTGGGCTCGGCCCCATATATTCTAGACTCCTTTGTGGAACTTTTCTCCTATTAATTTTCCCACCAATGTTTGACATGGGGGAAATATTTAAGGAGTACGAAGGTGATATTTTCCCTGTCGAAAAAGTTGTGAATAAATAAATAACCTTCTAGTAGATTTAACCATTTTTCTAGGGCATCTACATCTATCTAGCCTTCAAATACGGGAATATAAAAATTAACTTGTACCTTGAAAGGAAAGGTGACTCCAAAGTGGCCTCTTGATGAAGACACACCATTTTTTATCGACAGGTGTTGAAGGACGTGGGAAAAATTCTCCATCATTTTGTCCCTTTATCGCATGAGAGCTTGCTCAAACAACATATTAATAGAAGCATCTGCTCTATCATTTTTATTTACTTCATCCATGGAGGTTTTCTTGGGTGTGAGAGAGTCGTTTTCCTCAAGAGAGACAAGCTTGAGACACAACTTTCTATACTCAAACCTTGTCAAGGACATGCACTGAAAAAACGATTAAGAGCATCCTGCTCTGATACCACTGATCTAGATTATTTTCAACACGAAATGAGAGCAGAGATATAGTAAAGAAATGTATAGAGATATCTCAGATATCTAATAACATAACCAAAAATATATCATAGATGCAACCATAAACACAGAGATACAGTAATACACAATTTCTATTAATGAGCGAAATGTACAAAACTATAGAAATGCACAGTGAAAGACTCACTAGAATGGTGGCAGCTTATCTCTGAGAAGAGATGTGACAAATACTCTCATTCGCCAGAATATGATTACAATGAGGCTCTAAAGGCATTTTTAACATAAATAAAATCCAAAACCCTAACCCCGAAATATGAAAAACCAACAGTTTTGTGGACCCCGTTTTGGGTAGTTTGGTGTATCAACTTCTCAGGGGCATAACTTTGATATACGATCTTCGTTTGGGGTGCACGATAGCTCGTTGGAAAGGTATTGTTGAGGAGATTCATTTTGGGGGATAAATAAAAGCCTTTGTATATCATTTAGGTGCTCGATCCAGAAAAAACTTCATTTAGGCCCTCAAAACGACCCCAAAAGTTTAGGAACCGGAAAATTTCCAAAAATAGTAAGTTGCCATAAGACTATTTTGGGCCAGTTGGAATAGGTGGGCGGCCACCGATATCCACCTGGATCATTTTAAAGTTCCACGGTATTGACCAATTATTCTTATTTTAACAACATGATTGGTGAATCGTGATTGCCTATATGCTAAGTGATTACAGATCCTTAACCATCCACTACTTGAAATGTAGTGTTGCAACTTTACCATAAAATATCATTTCTTTCAACGAATTTAATACCCATATTTAATCACAATGTACACCATTGTGATCCAATTATCATCTGTGCATACAAATTATTCAAGCGCCTCTTTTACACTTCCTTTCACAACAACAATGTTGTTGGGGAATAGGATGGAACATGACATGAAACATAAAATAAAATATTGCAGATAATCAAAGAGAGAACAAAAATTTGAAGAAAAAAGGTGGTGTTTAACGACACCGTTACAACACTTAAGAAAATCACACTGCAATCAAAACATCGCAATGCATATTGGACCTTGATATATCCATATGATATCAACTCGATCGCTTGATCGCCATGATGATAATGACCCAAGCGATATGTTATTTATAACCTCAATATATAACCAACTTCCATACAATCCAAAAGATCTAGTTCACATGCAATCATCAGTTGTTAGTGTTGACTCCGCCAAATACACATTATCTAGTTGGCTCGAAAAGGATGCCCAACCCAGCCGACTATCCTTCCAACTCATAGTCAATTAATGGGTTGGTCGATTCATAACCCAACTATATTTAACCGTTGGTCGATTGTCCGACCGACAGGCATGTCAACTACTCGAGCATTTATGGTCTTGTGAATTTGTTGAAACTGGAAATTAAGAGTCGTGTATTGAGATTCTATATTGTCCAACCTACCGATAGTAGAGTGTGTAATCATATTGTCCAAGGTGTTGATATGAGGTGGTTTATAGGGTTCCACCATGGGTGATCTCACTGAAAAAGGATACCGGGTCCTAAGGACAAGGGAGTGTTAGGTGTTATATCTCTATGATATGCATGCATGGTCCAACAATAGTATTGGGCTCAATATCTTAGGTCACCAACTAAAAAGGCTCAAGAATTCCCTTAGCTATACTATTCGATTTCCTAGGTACTATAGAGTGATCTTCTTCAGTGTTATTCTTGGTGTACTATAGAAACAACATAGTCAATTAGTTTATCTAAAGCTGGTTTCAATTATACCTAGGGGATTTTATATATACTCGAGGGTACGTAGAAGTCATATTCTATATATAGGTACTATCTGATGCAGTACTGCTTGAAGGGGTACCAACATGTGTTACAAAGGTTTCCAACAATTTGATTCCACTTGTATTTCATACATGTATTCTTCCCCGACCACAATTTTACTCATTGAATAACATATCACTATGTTATTTAAAGATGTTGGAACACATCTCTCAATTTTTTTTTTCAAAAATTTAGGAGCTCATTGACCCAAGAAAGAGTTCAACAATCATCAAAAAAATAAGTTACTTTTCAAGGTAGGGTTTGTAGTTGAAAACGTAAAATGATCATAACTTAAGTTATACTTCTCGTATTGGTTATTATGACACCAATTATGAAATTCCACTACTTCTCTGGATCTACTCGTGCTATTTTGATTAAAATTTGTGCACTCTATCAAAATATATCCAACTTACAAACCACATGTCCATCACCTGAAAAACCCTAAAAAGGGTTGGTTTTAAATCAATGATAACTCCAATTCCCTGACTCTGTTTTGGATTATTATTTATGAACTTGGGTATTTTTTTGAGAGGAACTTAGGCCTATGGCTAGCTTCTTCAAAATATGCAAAAAAATATTTCAGTAATCAACCTAAATGCTTCCATCCTATTTTTTCCTATAAAAAATATGCAAAAAGAAAAAAATTCTCATTTTTTGGCCTAAGAAAGAGCTTTGAAACCACTTGTAATGTACTTAACCCTAGTACTTCATATAAATCACATAGAATGTAATGTAATACTAGTTTAAAACTGAAAAACACAAGAGAAAATAGATAAATCATGATAAATATATCTTGTATTAATGATATTAAAAAAATAGAGAGTTATGCTCACATGACTCTTGAATGGGGAAACCTCCTAGAGAAAAGCTCCAAATACAATAACAAGTCTTGACAAAAAATTACATAACCTTCTACTCAATATATAATTATCAATAGAGAATCTTAACTACCTACGAGCCCATTTATAAGGAGGGTCTACTAACTAATTTGGGTCTTATTAATAAAGAGAATGTTTTTTACAATGAGTGACTATTAACTAACTATTTAGTGGACCTTATTAAGGAAGGTGGCCTCATATATCAATAACGCATGCTAAGTAAGGGGGTTAGGGTAGGAAACTAATACACTACATAGGTAATGTCTGGTCTAGGATAGGCCATAAATTACATCAATCTACCAACAACACTAGCATTGGGAACATGGGACATGTCCTCTATCTCTTGTTGTGTTTTGGGACAATGTTCTACAATTAAATTTACACCTACAAGAATAGAAAAGGTGTTTGGTTTACATTCCTCCATATTAAACCTATGAAAAATTATCTCAACATACTTCCTTTGGTTTAACCAAAGTTTCCTATTAACATGATTTCTTTTATTCTCAATCCAAAATAAAATTTGTAGAACTAAGATCCTTCATGTCGAAATTAGAGGATAATTGAGACTTGAACTCCTTGACGATATCCTTGTTGTTTCCAATTAGCAACATATCACCAAGATACAATACTACAGAAATAAAGTGATCACTTTTGAGAATGTGTATATTCTTTGCACATAAGGAAATCATTTTTGTTTGAATAATGCATAGTATAGAAATTTTGTCAATTAATGCTACATGTCCTTTTTTTGCTCAACATGAAGACTTGTATCATAATTCTACAAATTATAATAATTACATGTTATTCTCTTATGAATTATGTTTCCAATGAATATAACCATTCCCAAATCTGGTATCTGAGATGAAATTTATGGATTCATGAAAAAACCACTTTCACCCTTTTTGTGCATTTTCTCCACTGGTGTAATTTTATTGAAATGTCAAATATGTCAGGAACTAAAGAAACATTTGTATGAGACATAGATAAAAATAATGACATAGAATTCATTACAACTCTAATATTTTCAATATGATGCACCAGTCAAATACTGTAGCAATTTGGAAATGACAACTTTGTCCTTTTTCACCTCTTTTTTCAGACTTATAATTTTTAGCAAAACTGACTATCTCACAATTTGTGCACTTATGGAAAATTTTCATTAAACCAAAATCGTTTGTCTTATTGAGTACATAAAATGCCCAGTCAAGTACATAAAATGTTCTAGTTTTTTTTATCTAGGGTCACTTTTCCTCCTATGAAAATATCAAAAATCTAAAAAAATTGGCTCGGAATAGTGGATTTTGGCCTATTTCAGTATCCCCATTCCAATCCCCTAAGGAATTATTCAGTTCCTTTGTGGTTTATTTGTGTGTCTACTTGTTGGACTCTCTCCAAGAGTTTTAGTTTAATCTAGATCTTTGCTAATAATCTAGACCCAGATCTTTAAAAACCACTATTTTGCAAGTTTTGACAAATCCAACCAAAAATGGGCAGTGGTCATTTCTATCTCTTTTGTATATCCCTCTGCGGAAAAAACCCATAAGTGTCATCTCAATCTGACTTAATTTTCTCCGGTTATGGACAAAATACAAAAACTGCTCCAGTTGATCTGCTCTATTAGCGATCGGTGATCAATGATTGATGATTTTCTTTGCGAACCAAACCTTCCCACCAATATGCCTGACACCCAATCATCGACCATCGACCATTGATATTTTTTATCCACAAACCAAAATTCACCCATGAATCTCGTCTATACCCAACCATCGGCCATTCCCCATCATTCATCCTCCTCTAAAAACTAAGATTGTTCACAAATCTTGTCAAACCCCGACCATCGACAATCAACCATCCCTTTGTTGATGTGGAAATTATGCTGATGTGACATGACACGTGGATGATGACCTGGAATGAAACTTCATCCTAAGGCATCAACCAGGCTGATGTGGCATGACACATGGATGCTGACATGGCATGACACATCATCACCTTTTTTTCCCCATTAGTCATCGACAATTTCTCTTGGAAGAATATGAACTTCACACTAGATCTATCGATCCTGAATCCATCGACCATCAACGATATTATATGTCCTTTGGTTGAAATTCAACACTTCTCCAAATTCGTCGATCCCTGATCCATCAACCATTCAAAATATTCAATGTCATATTCGATGTCATTTGGTCGAACTTCAACACTTCGCCAACTCATTGATCCCAATCCATCGTCCATCGATGATATTCGATGTCATTTGGACAAACTTTAACACATCACCAAACTCAACAATCCTAGATCCATCGGCTAGCAAAGATCTTAGATGGCAATTTTCAACACTTAGAAAATTTTGGCCAAAATTGAGGTGAATCTGGGTCGTTGATCTCCCAGCCAAGATGATATTGACCGTTGATTTTCTCTGACTTCTAAAAAGACCATAAATGAAAACGGACCGTCGATCTTCCTCCTTTTCCAACCCACCTAAATGAATCACATTTGTCGATCTAGTAACTTTTTCAAACATCAAAACTTTATCAATTGTTAATTTTTTCAAGGGCGAATCTAGGCGTTGATCTCGAAATCAAACATGATCTCAATTGTCGATTTTATGAACTTCCCTATGCTATAGTGGCCATTAAAATATGAATTTTTCAACTTTCCAAGTTGAATTCAGCTCTGCAACTCTATAGATCGAATCCATTAAATTCTCTTAACAATTTTGATTCATTCTAACATGAACCTTTACCACGAATTTGGGGATTTGACTATGATTTTCTCTCATTTTTCCCCAATTTCACCACGGGAAAATATGTAGCAACGAATTTTACCCAAATTCGCATCGGTTCTTGACCCATTCAGGTCCAATGTTGAACTAGTATATTTGATACCACTTTGTAACATACCCATCCACCAGTTGAGCATCGTTACACATGGAATACACATTTAAATTAAGATTTTATGTGTACTAATTTCTTGTAGCTTATCAACTACATATCACACACAATTTAACCATTTGAATGATACCACATTCTTATATGCATGTAACAACATATTTTGAAACATGAATGCAACTATTCAAGTGAACAACAAACACACATCATTCATGTAACCATTTACACAACGGAAATAACATAAGAACAAAACAAAAACACTCATTTGTTAATGATTAACCAACTATCTGCAAATGAAGGATGAACCTCCCAACCATAGTCATTGTTGTTCATTTTCTTTCAACAACAAGCCACCCCATAGATGAGGCTATGATCCATAAAGAGATATGGTCGTCTTCAATGCATTATGAAAGAAACCATACCACTAAACTACATGTTGGTGCTCTAGTAGAACTAACACATTGGTGCTTTCATTTTAACAAAGTGAATCGGTAATTTTCTGTGCCATAAATTTTAGCACAACGGTGCATATTTGTTAACAAAATGATTTGGTGTGGTTAAGAGAACCACATCGGGAAAATATTGAATGATTTGGCATGCCATGGCGTTTCATTGGATGCCCATTACCAGTGCTCTATACAAGCTAACATACCGCAACATGTAATGTTGGTGCTACAATAACAAAGTAGCATCAATGTGTTTATATTAATGCATAACATTGCTTAAGTTGCAATAAAACAATTAAACCTAGTGGTGCCTTTAGGCACAAAAAACACATTGGTGTTGTCAACAACATAACATCGAGCGAAATAGTTCACAATTTAACAATGCATTGCATCTTATGGGACGCACCGCTAAAATACACAGTGGTGTGATAAAAATCTAGGAGTGGAACGAAATTGATTAATAGACTGAATAAAATAAACACAAAGATATGAAGAACAACACAGATATCTAGTGAATAATATCTTCTATTAAATAAATGAACTAGGTTGAAATTGTAAAGCTGCAGAACTGAAACACCTGCTCGAATGGTGGTAGTTATCTCTGAGAAGAGATGTGGTTGTTATGCGCATTTGTCTAAGAAGAATGATTGCAATGAGGCTCCAGAGGCCTTTTTGATATTACTCATGAATGACAAAACCCTAGACATCCAAAAACCTAACCCTAGAAGGTGAAACGCCAAAATTCATGTGGGCCCCTATGGGTAAGTTGGTACCTCAACTTCTCGGGGTCGTAACTTTTGCATACGACCTATGTTTTAGGTGTGTGATATCTCATTGGAAAGTTATTTCAGAGAACTACGCATTGCGCCATCTAAATTTGACTTTGTCTACAATTTGAATGTGATGAGAAAAAACAACATTGTTTAGGGATCCAAAACGACCCTGGAAGTACAACAAGATGTGTTGACATGAAAACATACAAAATAATCCACTTGGATTAGGTGAGAGGCCACTAGTATCCACCTGGAATATGTGCAGGGCTTCAGACATCCCCAGAAGTGTAGAACCCACAATTACAAAAGAACGTGTTGAACTAAAAATGGACAACATGAGCCAATTGGAATAGGTGCTTGGCCACCAATATCTACCTGGATCAATCCTTCCCCCTTAGGAATCAATGGTTTCCATTGCATTGATTTCCCCCATCAGGTGAGGAAACTTATGCTAGATTTTTCCCCGGGTGAGCCACTTGCCTTGGTGGAGAAGTTTCCCTTCCTTAACAACCCGATAAAGTTGGATCCTTTTCTAGCAAGTGCCCTTGGCCTATGTGTCCACTATATGATTAGTGGATTCTTATTCCATGTAGCCAAGGTTGAGATATGTTGGTTTCAATTGTTATTTGATTTCTGAGGTGTCCAATAATGCTGAAAAATATGGCCGAAGGAGGTCCACATTGAACACTAGGTGCGGACCAATGAAGGGTGGAGTATTGAGCTCAAAATCATTGCTACCCACATCCTTGGTGATAGTGTAAGGCCCAAATTCAAGTGGGAATAGATTTCGATGTGGCCCTGTGAGATGCTCCTTCTACAAATGTAACCAGACTTTGTCTCCAACTTGAAACTGGTGCGGTACCCTATCTTGATCATGGAACTTCATGTACTTAGCATTGAATTTCTGCAAAATATCCTAGACATGTTGGCGAATGTGTTAAATCTGCTCAATGAATTTGGTGGCTTTGTCGGTCTCAGACTGAATATGGGAATATTATGTCTGTGTGGTGCCAAGATGTAGTGAAACATCAATGGGACCCAAGGGTTGGAATCCCAGCCCCACCTGAAATGGTCTATGGTCGGTGGAGTTATGCAGAGCCATGTTGTAACTGTGTTCATCATAGGGGATAATCTCATCCCATGTACGTGGATGCTTAGATTTGTACATGAGCACGATGTGCACAATCATTTGATTGACGGCCTCTTTTTGGTCGTATGTTTTGGGGGTGGAAAGAAGTGGATTTAGTGAGCTTGGTGTCCAACAGTGACCAGAGACTTGACCAAAATGTGTTGAGGAACCTATTGTCTTGGTTGGATATGATGCTCTGTAGTATCCCAAAATGGACCCACACTTGTTCAAAGAAGAGCTTGGCGGTATCTGTCACTGTGATATTCTTCTTGTAGGATTTGAGGATGGCCATCTTCGAAAACCGATCAATGACCACAAATACGCAATCATTTCCTTGCTTAGTGGACGGAAGGCCTGGCATGCAATCCATTGAGATGGATTACCAAGGTTTCTCGGGAGTAGGAAGAGGGGTGTATAAGCCTTGCTTCTTGATGGCTAGCTTGGCAATGGCATAGACAATGCAAGATTTGATATACTTTTTAACGTCATGTCGGAGTTTTGGCCAATAAAAATGTTTTTGAATAATGACCACAGTTTTCTCCAGGCCAAAATTTCCGTCCATCCGACTGTAGTGGGATTCCCAAATCATCGTTGCACACTCACTTGTAGGAACACAAATATGGACTATATGGAATAATAGTTTGTCCTGAATGTGAAAATCGATGGCAATCACGCATGTACCCAAGAGTTGATAGGTGGTGGAGAAGTTCGGATCTTGTTGATAAAGTTGGGGCCACTCATATGCCTCATGTCCACAGGAATGGAGCACAGTGGTGAGGGAATCCATGGGAGGTCGACTAAGGTAGTCAATAACACAATTTGAGATCTCTGTATTATACTTGATGTTGATATGGATCTGATTCAGGTAGGTGGACCACTTCTAATGGCGGTCGTTCTGCAATATCTTATGTGTTAGTATGAATTGCAAAGGCTTATGATCAGTGTGGATGATCGTATCCTTTCCCAGAATGTAATGTTTCCATTGACGATAGGATTATACGATGGAATACATCCCTTTTTCATAGGTGGGGTATTTTTGTACAATATCTGAGAGTGTCTCACTATGGTATGTCGTCGTATGGCAATGTTGAGTGAGAACTATGCTTACAACATAGTCAAATGCATCAGTCTCAATCGTGAACGATTGTTGCGAATCTGGAAAGAAGAGCACTGGATCTGAGCACAAGCAATGTTTCAGATCATCGAATGCTCATTATTGTTCCTTCCCCAACACGAACTTTTCCCTACCACCACCCTTGGTCACCTGGCTGAGGGCCCATGCAATATGGGAGAATCCCAACACGAACCGTCAGTAGAAGTTGGACAGTCCCAAGAAGGTCTGAAGCTCGTTTAGTGTGGTTGGAGTTGGCCAGTCACGGATGACTTGGATCTTAGTTGGATCAACATGTACCCCATGCTCATCAACAATGTAGCCCAATTATTGGATCATTTTCATACCAAAAGAGCATTTTTCCAAGTTGGCATATAGATTTTGTTGTCGTAGAGTGCTCAAAACCTATTGAATATGTCGCATGTGCTCCTCCCACATTCTGTTGAAGATGAGGATGTCATCCAAATATACCTCCACAAAAGAGTTGGTGAAGTGTCTCAATACATCATCCATCAACCTCATGAAAGTGGTTGGTGCATTTGTTAAGCCAAAGGGCATGACCAACCATTCGAAGAGACCTTCTTTAGATTTAAAGGTTGTCTTACATACATCAGTTGGTTCGATGGGAAACTGGTGGTAGCCATACTTTAGGTCAATCTTGTTGAAGAAATTTCCCCCCTTGAGTTCGTCAAGAAGGTCACCAATCCTGAGAATTGGGTATTAGTTCTTAACTATGATTTTTTTTAAGGCTCTGTAATTAATGCAGAGTCTCCAATTCTCGTCCTTCTTTTGCACCAGTACAATCAGGCTTCTACAAGGGGAGGAGTTGGGTTTGATGTGGCACTTTTGAAAAAGCTCCTATATCTTATGCCTGATTTCGTCATTTTCCATGAGTGAGCAACAATAGACTGGTCCATTAGGTAGAGGTGCACCAGGAGTCAGATCAATTGGATGCTTGACTTGGTAGCGCATCGGTACCTCGGTGGGTGAGGAGAATATGTCTATGTATTCTTCCATGATCCGTCCACTTTCTTTTACTGCAAAGAGAGGCTCTGTGTAGAGTCCATGGATGTGGTGATGAATTTTCTCTTACTGTGAGCACGGATCACAAAGAAGACAAACTTCTTAGTCTGTGAAATGACCTTACTACATTGCTTAACAAAGATTAAAGAAATAGCAGTAGCGGCGCTACCTCTGGTATCCTATACAATTTTCTACCCAAAGTATTAATAACACTGCGGGGTATAGACTCATACACAACATGACGCTTCCACAAATATGTTTTTCCTAAAAGGACATCACAAAATTGAAGGGGAGAAATATCACACAATACCTCATCTTTGAAAGGCTTGATGTCGTAGGGAAGACGACACTATTTGTTGACACAAAGATCTCTTCCTTGGCGAATCCAACCAATGGTGTAGGGATGTGGGTGAAGTGTCATTGGAAGGTCCAACTGTTTGATGACCTCTGCTAAAATCAGGTTCTTATGGCTACCACTATCAAAAATGAAATGAAGAAGAGCCCCCTTTACCCACATTTGTGATTGAAAGAGGCGTTCCCCTTCCTTTAGTTCTTCTGGTTCACTTGGTCGGACTTTGGTGGTTGCGACAGTGGCACTGGTTTCAACATCGATGATCTGCTTCCCTCCTTCAAGATTTGATTCAAAATCAGAATTGTCCTCTGACTCATAAGCTTTCACTCGACCACGAGTGACTTATTGGAGCGACATTCTTCAGTGTTGTGCCAAGGGATTTTATGGTACTCACACCATTTTCCTGTGTCATTCTTCATCTTCTCGTTTCCCTTCTTGTGTTACATCTTGGACCGGTTGTCCTGAGAGTGGCCATCTCTTCTCTGTCCCTTTTTGTGTGGATTGGGGTCGCCTTTTCCCTACTTTGGCTATGAGGAGTTTGCAGATCCAAACTCTCAACTCTTCTGCTTAAATTTATGCTCCATCTTGACAGTGTATCTATAAGCCATACCCAATGAGGTGATGTCCAGAAAATCCATTTATGTTTGGATGTATCTATGAAATCAGCCACAGTATTTGAGCACCATATGTCGCTCAGAATATTTGATACCCAATTTGGTGCACAGGGTGTGGAAAATATTGGTGAAATATGCTACTATCTGGTCCCTTTCTTGACGCAGGGTGGTCAATATGGTGTATTGGTCCTCGTAGCTTACAACATGGTAGTATTGTTCTTTAATGGCATCCTAGAAGGAATCCCATGTGGGGGAAACCACAAATATTTCATATTCCTCTATGGCCCTTTACTCAGAGTAAGTGTCCCACCAGTCCTTAATATGGGGGACGACCTTGAGGAGTGCAAAAGTAATATTTTCCCTATTGGAAAAATTGTGGACCGAAAAATACCCTTTGAGCATATTCAACCATTTATCTACAACATCCGCATATATCAATCCTTCAAATAATGGAATATAAAAATTTACGTGTACCTTGAAGGGGGTTGCATGCCCACTTGATTGAGATTCTTCTCTTGTCGGCAGCCGCCGAAGGATCTGTGAAAAGTTGTCCATCATTTCATTCCTTTGTCATGCAAGGGCTTCCTCGAGCAACATTTTAAAAGGATATCTTGATCCATCATCTTTCTTTTCATCTCCCATGGGTTGTTTTCAGGCTCAACACAACTAATCTTGCAATGGCTCGATTGGTTTGAGTCCCAACTTCTTGTACCTAGATCTTGTCGGGGGCATACACGAAGAAAAATAAATGAATAGAAGATCACTCTAATACCACTGATCTAGATCTAGGAGCAGAATGAAACTGATTAACAGAATGAATACAATAAACACAGAGATATGAAGAACAACACAGATATCCAGTGAACAATATCTTCTATTAAATAAATGAAATAGGTTGAAACTATAAAACTGCAGAACTAAAACACTTGCTCGAATGGTGGTAGCTATCTCTAAGAAGAGAAGTGTCTGCTACGCGCATCTGTCTGAGAATAATGATTACAATGAGGCTCCATAGGCCTTTTTTATATTACTCATGAATGTCAAAACCCTAGACATCCAAAAACCTAACCCTAGAAGGTGAAACGTCAAAATTCATGTGAGCCCCTATGGATAAGTTGGTACCTCAACTTCTTGGGGTCGTAACTTTTGCATATGACCTTCGTTTTAGGCACGTGATAGCCCGTTGGAAAGGTATTTTAGAGAGATATGCGTTATGTTTTCAAACTCTGACTCCGTCTACAATTTGACTATGGTGAGCCAAAAAAACATTGTTTAGGGATCCAAAATGGCCCTAGAAGTACAACAAGATCTGCTCACATGAAAACATACAAAACAAGCTAGTTGGATTAGGTGAGAGGCCACCAGTATCCACCTGGAAGATGTGTAGGAATTTAGACAAACCTAGAAGTGTAGAACCCATAATTACAGAAATACGTGTTGAACTAGAAACGGACAACATGATCTAGTTGGAATAGGTGGGTGGCCACCAATATCCACCTGGATCATGGTGTGACAAGAAACATGGCACATCAGTACATGTTAGTAGAAACACCACATGGTGGTGTTGTTTGGTTTTTCTATGTGATATTATCTTTCTGATATAGAGTACGATTAACGATGCACATGTTATGTTTCAGGCGTGAGAATTATTTTTCTACATTTTTTTGCAAACAAAAATTAATTTTAGCTTTTTTAAAATACAAGTTATTTGTATATGTGTGTGCTTTATAATTTCAATTTGTGTTTGTGTGTGTGCACACCTAAAAATATATGTATGTGAATCAGATATGATGACAATGAGAGGAGGATCAACAACAACAGTGAGTCAAAACATACACAGTTGTACATGAGTGGGAGGCCAGGGAGAGGGAGAGGGAGTTGTTCCCTCACCCTATTTCATAGCAGACATATACCCTTTTGATGGATGTTGGCCTTCCCAAGTTTTGTGAGGAGGGTACATCCCTTGGGGGTAACTCTTCTTTGTTACAACAATTAATTCGTCATTGGGATCATGGTCAAAATTCATTCAGGGTCT
>JZKD02S1721358.1:682625-699456 GCA_000966675.3 Picea glauca
TAGGGGTTTGGGTGTTTTTAAGACTACAACCATACAAACAGATGTCCCTCAAGCAAGCCAAGAAGGATAATAAATTATCACCAAAGTACTATGACCCTTATAAGGTGTTGCAAAATATTGCTACTATGGCATACAAATTGGAGTTGCCTGCATCTTCACGAGTACACAAACTTTTCCATGTTTCATGCTTAAAGAAGGTTATAGGTGACAAGATTCCAGTTCAAACTATATTTCCAGAACTTGATGAGGAAGGAAAAATCATATTGGAGCCTAAAGCCATCACTGACACAAGAATTCGCCAACTGAGGAATAGATCCATTTTAGAGTATCTCATTAAATGGAGGAAACTATCGGCTAAAGATTCCACTTGGGAAGATGAGTCTTTTATACAGAAGCACTCAGAGTTACTCAAGCATTGTGGACAACACTTGTCTCAAGGGAAAGGGCATGTTAATCCCTAAATAGTGGCTCATTACCCCTTTATTGGGGCATATTACATTAGTAATGTTATTTTATTTATGTCAGCTTTAGTCCATTAGTTGTAATTATACCTCCTAGCCTCCTATATATACCAAGGAGATATTTTCATTTGAAATCATCTTATAATTGAACATTTATGTGGGCATAAGGAGGTTCCCCCCTCGAAGAGGCTTATTATCTTAATTTCTCTCTTTTTCAAGGCGTTGAGTACTTATTCTAAGGTTTTTCTATGCTATATTGATATTTGGTTCCTAACAATGTCAATAGCCTGTAATTTACCTTTGTGATTTAACCAATCAATAACAACCTTGGAGTCCCCCAGTAACTATAAATTTTGAATATTCCAATGATTGGCTAGTGTAAGAGTGGCCCATACTCCCATAAGCTCGGATTTTGTGTTTGTTCCTTCCCCATAGTTGATAAACCATATATATTCAGTCGACTCTGAAAAATTGATGACGCCCCCATCTCCACAAATGAAGCCACCTGTTATAGATGCCCCATCAAAAAAAGTAATAGTAAAACCATCATTCTGTGTGATCAGGCAAGTTCTTATGGAAATCGATTTTTGTGATTGAGGAAGCATGTTGTGCGATCCAAGTGTCTTATATACCACTGCCCATACTGAAGGAGCTTTCTCATTAAAAATTACTTTGTTTCTCTCAAGCCATATGAACCAACAGGTAAGAGCAACCAGATTTTTTGAAACAAACTTGTCCTTTGTCCAGGAGGCTATACATTCATTAAGTGTAGATCCTTCCAAAGATTTTTTAATTTGTAGAAAATGTGTAATTATGGCCCCAAACTATCTTAGTGAAAGTGAAATGGAGGAAAAGGTGGTTAATATCTTCGGAACTGAGTTTGCAGAGAAGGCATATACCAGGTCCCTCCCAACTCTTTTTTTGTAGGACATCCTAGGATAGGTTCCTATTTTTCGTTGCCATCCAAATAAATAATTTTATATTCAGTTGGAGATTCCATTTCCATAAATTTACCTTCCATCCACGCTAAGTCGGATAATCCTGAGTAGAGATAAGGGCGGAATATATATTTTTTACTGTGATGTTTCCTGACAAATCACCTCTAGTCCAAAGCAATGAATCATTTGTATCATGGAGTGATACACCAGAGCCTATAAGCTCTTTGCAATAGATTTCCCAGTCAGAAGCTAGGATTCCCGTTAAGCCCAACTCCTCACTACTTATCCAAGTCTCTGAGAATGTAATGGGATCCCGGCCAACAGTGGCTTGCACCAGAATAGTGATCCTTTTATGACTTAAATGAGTAATAATCGCTTCCGGGAGAAAGGATATGTCACCCACTCCTAAGATATGATATCTTCTGACGCATCCCTCCGAACCCACAGGGCAGAAGTCCACGCACACAGGATCGTTCTTCTTCCACTGGCCCGAAGAGCTCTCAAAAATTGGCTCTTCTATTTCCCTTTCGGGAAATCTGCACCTACAAATAACCTTGAGAAATTTCCCCCTTATACTTCGGGAGATCGGATTTCGCGACTCCAAGTATACCATGGCCAAGCATCTGGTCTCTCCAACCCCGAAACCCAAATTTATGACACTTGGCCTTTTCTCTCTCTATTTCGCCTTTCTCCTTATCGCAATTTTGGAAGTTGCGATGTCGAGCAACTCGTCCCCTCAACTCCCAAAACCCGAATTACCGAAACTCCAATGCGCTCGCAAGGTTGACTTTTCAACATCTCTTCATTCCATCGGGTTTTCGAACTTCACGATTCCGCAAATCCTGATGCAAAGGTTTCGGGACTTCACCCCACAAAACCCCAAAATGGTCAATAAAATTGACTTCTTTGTCGAGAGTGCGCCACCTGTGCACCCTACTGATTCCTATGGCCCGCACGATTCTTTCGACCCCTCGGGACTTCACACTTGGTGATTTCGCGAGTCCTGATGCAAATATTTTGGGACTTCAACTCACAAAACCCTGAAATAGAAATTCATAGGTAAATCCAACAGACCTTTTCGGTTTGGATCTACGGTTCTGCCTCTCCTTGAGCTTGAACCTTTTGAAAATCTCTCTGTAACTCCCCTACACCTTCGTGAGATCTGAAGACTCATGGGACTTCGCAAATTATCCACAGAGAATTCTGACTGTCCGTTCTTTCCTTCATAAGGACTTCTGCAACTTTTTACCAAAGTGTTTTTCCACGGTACTTAACCACCTGTGACCCAAACTTGCGACGCCTTCTCACTGTTCCAATGCACAAACTTCATGTGCTTCCTTCGATGACTATGGAGACTCTATCCCTTCTAATCTTTCTCCAACTTTGAGTCTTGAAGAAGACTCGTGCATGCACTCCTTGCGGCAAATTCTTTAATTACATCAAGGAATTGGAATCCTTCGACTCTGCGCACTCCTTGCAGCAACAGTCTCTCAATACTTCATTCAGGTTACACAACCTGAAACTCTACTCGGCCTGCGCACACCTTGCACAGCTCTTGTGCCTAGCTGCACTTTTGAGGGAATGAGAACAAAAGCTATCTTTTCTGAGATTTCAGAGACAAACCTCTGAACCCTTTGTCAACGCACTCCTTGCGGACAATTCAACTGCACTCCTTGCAGGAACTCTTGCTCAGATAGAGAAACAATTGAAACTCATTTTCCTTACTCTCTCTCTCTCTCAGATTTCAAACATTTAACAAGAAATCATTCATACATAGCATAAAATCAATTGTATGATAGAAAGAGTAAATCATTCATGAGCATAACATTCAAAAATGCATACACAGAGAATATTTGAACACCATGAGTTTGAATCAAAGCCTTTTTGTATTAATCCAGAACTTCTGTACATGGAATTTGTCTACACAACTCTCTGCTTCTTCTCTTCTATACCCCTACTCTCAATTGGAATAATCTCATTCTTCTATGTTACAATAAACAATGAGGGTGTCTATATCTCGTTTCCCTCTCTCATCCTAAACTGTCTAATCTATGCATTAAATTCTATCTACTTGCATTAACTATTATAAATTCCTTCTACCTACTAAGGACGAGAACGGATCGCTCAAGGTCCATTTACATTTTACAAGTGTGCCTCCACTTGATGAATTCATTAATGTTTCAAGACATTTTCAAAACTTGTGTTGAGCACTTTTCCAGCTATCTTTTATCTCCGCACTGGCTTGCTTGAGATGTTCCTGCATCATACTCCCTTGCTTGAAAATTTTCATGGGCTCCTGTCCATGAGCTCACGCACGGTCTGTCCATGTCTCTAGATCTCTACTTCGTTCTCCCAGCTGGCATATTCAACTGGATGGCCCTTCCACTTGACCAAATATTCAAAGTATTTCTTTCGCCTGGTCTTCTTGCTGACCCTTTTGTCCAGTATGCGCTCCATTTGCGGCTTTTCTGCAACTGGCATATGTTTTGTCCACTGGACCTCTGGTTGTTCATTTCCTGCTTCTGCTTCCTCAGCTTTGTATGGGTACAAATATTAGATATTAAATATCGGAGAGATTCTGATCCCATCAGGTAATTCAATCTCGTAATCATTCTCCCCAAATTTCTTTAAGACCTTATATGGTCTGATTTTCTTCATCTTCAGTTTATGATATGTTCCCCTCGGGAACCTTTCCTTCCTCAAATGTGCGAGGATCAAATCGCCAACTTCAAATTGAAGCTATCTTCTGTGTTGATCTGCTCTCTGCTTATATTCCTGGCTCGAACTCTGCAATCGCTCCTTCACCTGGTTGTGAAGTTCCTTCATCGTCTCTGCGAAATCTTCTACACTAGCGCTCCTAATCACAGTCTGTCCTGAATCTCTCAGCTCAGAAATTCCTCTCAGCTGCACGCCATAGACAATCTGAAATGGACTCTGCCACGTGCTTCTGTTAACTGAGTCGTTATAAGCAAATTCTGCATGTGGTAATATGTTGTCCCACTGGCTGTGGTGTTCTGTCACCAAGCTTCTCAGCAAGTCTCCCAGACTTCTTTTCACCACTTCTATCTGTTCATCCGTCTGAGGATGATAAGCTGAACTAAACGACAAGTTAGTTCCCAGCTTCTTCCATAAGGTCCTCCAAAAATGTCCTACGAACTTAGTGTCTCGATCTGAAACTATGCTCCTTGGTAAGTCGTGAAGTCGAATGACTTCTTTGAAAAACAGATTTGCAATGTGAGTTGTGTCACTGGTCTTCTAACATGGAATGAAGTGTGCCATCTTGGAAAATCTATCCACCAGCACAAAGATTGAGTCAAACCCTCTTTGTGTTTTTGGCAACCCCAATATGAAATCCATGTTGACTGCATCCCACGGCTTCTCAAGTATGGGTAATGGTTGATAAAACCCTGCATTCTGTCTCTTCCCCTTCGAATGCTAGCAAATTCTGCATCTGTCCATGAATCTCTTGACGTCTACTCGCATTCCCAGCCAGAAATATGACTCATTCAATTTTTCGAATGTCTTGTCGTGACCAAAGTGCCCGGCCAATCCTCCATTGTGTTTCTCCTTCAGTAAATTCTCTCTCATGGAGCATTTTGGAATACAAAGTTGATTACCTTTAAACAGTAATCCTTCCTCGATCATGTATTTTGTCAATTGGCTTCTATCTCTGAGAATTGGATTCTCAGTTGCTTCATACGCCCCTTTAAAATCTGGATCATCTCTGTACATGTCCCTGAGATCATCAAAACCCAATGTTTTGACCCTAAACTCCTGCAATAGAAAACACTTCCTTCTCAAAGCATCAACAACTTTGTTAGCGGTACCAGAAATATGTTTATTCACAAAAGTGAAATTTTGCATATATTCAACCCACTTTACATGTCTTTGATTCAACTTTTCCTATTGAGTCACAAACTGTAGTGCATGATTTTCACTGTATAAGACAAACTCCTTCGGGATCAAGTAATGTCTTCATTTCTTCAATGCCTGTATAATAGCATAAAATGCCTTGTCATAAGTGGAGTATTTCACTTTCGCTTCATTCATCTTTTCGCTGAAGTATGCTATCGGTTTGTCTTCTTGACTCAAGACTGCCCCTATTGCAAATCCACTTGCATCGCATTCCACTTGGAATGTCTTTTGGAAATCAGAAAACACCGGAATTGGTTGTTCTGTGATCTTCCTCTTCAATAGATTAAAACTCTTCTCAGCCTCTTCTGTCCAATGAAAAGATTTGTCTCTTCTTTACTGTGTCCAGCATCGGTGCACTAATTCCACTAAAATTCCTGATGAACTTTCGGTAGAAACTAGCCAATCCTTGAAAACTTCTCACCTCAAAGATATTCTTTGGTGATGGCCAATTCTTGATTACCTCCACCTTATCTAGATCCATTCTCAATTTATCTGCAGAAATAACAAAACCCAAATAAATGAGCTATGTCTTCATGAATGAGGATTTCTTCATGTTTATCAGCATCTTCTCCTGTTGTAAACTCTTCATCACTGTAGTTAAGTGTTTCATATGTTCTACCACTATTTTACTGAAAATCAGTATGTCATCCAGATATACGATAACAAATTTTCCAATGAACTCCCTCAGGACTTCGTTCATCAACCTCATGAAGGTACTCAGCGCATTTGTTAACCCAAATGGCATAACAAGCCATTCATACAACCCTTCATTAGTCTTGAAGGTTGTCTTCCATTCATCACCTTCTCTCATGAGGATTTGGTGATAACCACTTTTCAAATCAATCTTCGGAAAAAAAATTGCTCCACTCAAGCAATCCATCAAGTCATCCATCCTTGGAAATGGAAATCTGTACCCGATGGTTATCTTGTTGATCGCCCTCGAGTCAGTACACATCCTCCAGCCTCTGTCTTTCTTTGAACTGAGTACTGTCAGAACAGCACACGGACTCAAACTTTCCCTGACCAAACCTTTGTCCAACAAATTATGGACTTGTCTTTTGACCTCTTCATTCTCCTACGGCATCAATCTATACGCTACTTTGTTTGGAAAACTAGCTCCTAGTATGAGATCAATGCGATGGTTTATACTTCTGATCGGTGGCAACGAACAAGGTAGTTCGTCCACTACTATGTCAGCGAACTCTTCCAGTAGTTCCTGAACGTCTTCTGGTAAATCATCTACCCTTGTGTTGGTTAAAACAATATTTGGCTTCCTGACCACAATAAATTGCGGCTCCTCTTTCTTCTTAACCTCTGTAAGAAGTTTCTTCCCACTCATGAGAAGTACAGTGTTGCTTACTTCATGTTTCACCTCCTTATCTTTGATTGGAAGCAACATGTGAGTTCTCCCATTTTTCTCTAGGGTGTATGTGTTCATCCTCCCGTCATGAATCACATTCATGTCATATTGCCATGGTCTACCCAGCAATAGATGACAAACATCCATAGGAATAACATCACATAATATCTTATCATTATATCTCCCTATCTTAAATTCAACTAAACATTGTTTAATGACAGTTACCTGATGTCATTTTTGTAGCCATGAAACTCTGTATGGGCTTGGATGTTCAACTATCTCCAGCTCTAGCTTTTCTACCATCTCTGTTGAAACGAGATTGTCTGTGCTACCACTGTCCACAATGACCTTTCATACCATGTCCTTGGTCTTGCAAGCAATCCGAAAAAGTCAGTTTCTTTCAAATGAACTCTCCACCTCCTTCTCTGGTGTCAAAAGAGTTTTTTGCATCATCAACGATCTTCCACCTTCAGCATCTTTTGCCTCAATATTTCGCCTCTGCGCTTCGGTGATGTGAGTCTCACCTCATTCTTTCTTTTTATATGGACACTCATAAGACTTGTGTCCAGCCTTTCCGCATATGAAGCATGCTATTACTCCACTTCTTCCTCTTCCTCTACCTCTAGTACAAGGAAAAATATTATTATCAGCATAATCTCCTCTCTGTTCGGTATGATGCCCTCTCTGTTCAGTATATTGTCCTCGCTGTGAACTCCCACCTCTCTCAGTTCGAGTCTGAGGTTTCTTCCAGTCCTCCTTGGGTTTTTTATTTTTATCCTGGGCAACTGATTTTCCTTTGGGATGACTCCTGCCTCGGTTTTTTTGACCCTGCTTTCGGCTCAGCTTCTCTTCAGCTTTTAGAGCCATCTGATAAGCATCTTCCACCGTTTGGATGGTCATCATGCTCATCTCATCCTAAATGTCGTATCTCAGGCCATTCATGTACCTAGAAACTTTTTCATCATTTCTTTCTCGATGACCTTCCCTGATGTTTAGCCTATAGAATTCTTCAGTATATTCTTTCACTGTCATCAGCTTCTGTCTCAAGTTTTGCATTCTTCAAAACAGAGTAATCTGGTAATCCCTGGGAATGAATTTCGCCTTCATTTTCGCGATCATCCTATCCCAACTCTTGATCTTCTACTTGCCTTTGCAACATCTGTCCGCTTGTAGCTCATCCCACCACAATGTTGCATGTCCCTTTAATCTCGTGACAACATGTTTGACCTTCTTGTCCTCTTCGACATCTTCATAGTCAAAATATGTGTCCAGAGCTCTAATCCAGTCTAGAAGCTCCTCTGCATCCAGATTTCCCTCATAAACTAGAATGTCCATTTTCAGTCTTGCACCCATTCTTGCAATAGCCCTAATCAAGCGTTCGTTTGCTGCATCTTCGGCTGCAACTTCTTCCCCTTCATGTTCAGCCTCATTGTCACTTTCGGAATCACTAAGATCCCCAGCACTGACGGTGCGCCTTTGTGCTATCTCCATGTCTTCAAGTCTGGTGCATAGGTCACGCATCTCTCTCTCCATGGCTAGATCAGGCATCTGCCTACCCCTTCTTCTCGGCATTTCCCTATCCTCTGGCGGATCAGGTGTTTGTATGTCCCTTCTTCTCGACGGCATGGTGAAACTTCATTTTCCCTGCTACAAAAAGAAAAGAAACATTTTTGCGCTCTGATACCAAACCTGACGCAACCCTCCTAACCTGTAGGTCGGAAGTCCACCCACACAGGATCGTTCTTCTTCCACTAGCCCGAAGATCTCTCAAAAATTGGCTCTTCTATTTCCCTTTCGGGAAATCTGCACCCACAAATAACCTTGAGAAATTTCCCCCTTATACTTCGAGAGATCGGAGTTCGCGACTCCAAGTATACCGTGGCCAAGCGTCTGGTCTCTCTGACCCCGAAACCCGAATTTATGACACTTGGCCTTTTCTCTCTCTATTTCTCCTTTCTCCTTATCGCAATTTCAGGAATTACGATGTCGAGCAACTCGTCCCCTTGACTCCCGAAACCCGAATTACCGAAACTTTGATGCGCTCGCAAGGTTGACTTTTCAACAACTCTTCATTCCATCGGGTTTTCGGACTTCGCGATTTCGTGAATCCTGATGCAAAGGTTTCGGGACTTCACCCCATGAAACCCCGAAATGGTCAATGAAATTGACTTCTTTGTCGAGAGTACGCCACCTATCCACCCTACTGATTCCTATGGCCCGCACGATCCTTTCGACCCCTCGGGACTTCGCACTTCGTGATTTTGCGAGTCTTGATGCAAAGATTTTGGGACTTCAACTCACGAAACCCCGAAATAGAAATTCATAGGTAAATCCAATAGACCTTGTCGGTTTGGATCTACGGTTCTGCCTCTCCTTGATCTTGAACCTTTTGAAACTCTCTCCGTAACTCCCCTACTCCTTCGTGAGATCTGACGACTCGCGGGACTTCATGAACTCTCCACAAAGAATTCCAACCGTTTGTTCTTTCCTTCACAAGGACTTCTGCAACTTTTTACCAAAGCGTTTTTCCACAGTACTTAACCACCTACGACGCCTTCTCACTGTTCCAATGCACAAACTTCATGTGCTTCCTTCGACGACTGTGGAGACTCTATCCCTTCTGAGATTTCTCCAACTCTGAGTCTTGAAGAAGACTCTTGCATGCACTCCTTGCGGCAAATTCCTTAATTACATCAAGGAATTGGAATCCTTTAACTCTACGCACTCCTTGCAGCAGCACTCTCTCAATACTTCATTCAGGTTACACAACCTGAAACTCTACTCGGCCTGCGCACACCTTGCACGGCTCTTGTGCCTAGCTGCACTTCTGAGGGAATGAGAACAAAATCTATCTTGTCTAAGCTTTCAGAGACAAACCTCTGAACCCTTTTTCAACGCACTCCTTGCAGGAACTCTTGCCCAGATAGAGAAACAATTGAAACTCATTTTCCTTACTCTCTCTCTCTCTCAGATTTCAAACATTTAACAAGAAATCATTCATACATAGCATAAAAGCAATTGTATGACAGAAAGAGTAAATCATTCATGAGCATAACATTCAAAAATGCATACACAGAGAATATTTGAACATCATGAGTCTGAATCAAAGCCTTTTTGTATTAATCTAGAACTTTTGTACATGGAATTCATCTACACAACTCTCTACTTCTTCTCTTCTATACTCCTACTCTCAATTAGCATAATCTCATTCTTCTATGTTACAATACACAATGAGGGTGTTTATATCCCGTTCCCCTCTCTCATCCTAAATTGTCTAATCTATGCATTAAATTCTATCTACTTGCATTAACTATTATAAATGTCTTCTACCTACTAAGGACGAGAGCGGATCGCTCAAGGTCCGTTTACATTTTACAAGTGTGCCTCCACTTGATGACTTCATTAATGCTTCAAGACATTTTCAAAATTTGCGCTGAGCGCTTTTCCAACTATCTTTTATCTCCGCACTGGCTCGCTTGAGATGCTCCTGCATCATCTTCCAATGGATATGAGATTTCCCGATCCTGGACGCCAACTGAGCCAATGGGTCATTACATGAACAGATCGAGTAAGACTAACCTAGATTCTAGACATAGAACATTGTTTGTGGGAAGCCAACCTGAACCAATTGATTACAATTATGTTTGGAAAATATTTATCCATTATAACCTTATGCCAAATTTTGTCATGCGTCAATACCCGCCAAAGAGTATTAACATTCAAGGTCGTATTAAAATGTACAAGGTTTCGAAACCCCCAACCACCATTTTTCTTTGGTCTGGAAAGTGTATCCCACCTGCAGAGATGATATTGTTGAGTATCTTTATGACCATTCCAGAGAAAATGAAACATCAATTTTCTGATCTTGTTTAATACAGAGTGAGGGATAACTTCCATAGACATCCAATATGCAGGCTGACCTTCCAGCACTTTTTTGACTAAAATGTATCTACCACCCAAAGAAAGCCACTTGTTACACCATAATCCGATCTTCTTTGTTAATTTGCTCACCAACCAATCCCAGTCGCCTGCCCTATGAGCCCCAATCTTTAGAAAGTATCCCAGATATCTGAAACCGATAGAAAGATCCCTAAAGGTGTATGGAAGAAAAGTCTTGAAAGGAGCAATTTCAGCTTTTGAAAGGCCTTCAAAATGAACAATAGTCTTTGATTGATTTACCATTAGTCCAGATGCTTTCCAGAATCAACTGATAATATTGTCGATTTCCCTCCATTCTTGTAAAGTAGCCTTTGTCATAATTAGTACATCATCCACGAACAGTAAATGAAGAATTTTGATCATTCTAGATACTTTCATACATGTTAGAGTGCCTTCACCAATGTTATTTTTCAATAAAAGACTGAGACCTTCCATAACCAGGATAAAAAGAAATGGAGATAATGGACAACCTTGCCGCAATCCCTTGCCACTTCTGAAGAAATTTGTGGCCTCACCATTGAGTAAAACTACAAATGAAGAAGAAGTAACGCAACTCGTGATCCAATTTGTCATCTGGATCCCAAAACCCACTTTTAATAAGGTCAGTCCTAAATGATCCCAATCAATGCATTCATATTCCTTTCGTAAATCCAGTTTTAATACAAGTGATTTTAATTTTTTCCTCTTTATGTTGTGTAGACTCTCATGAGATGTGCCAATAGCATCTTGAATCCGCCTTCCTTGTAGAAACCCCAACTATTCAGCAGAGACTGACTCAGAAAGAATCGGTTTTATCTTATTGGCAATGATTTTTTATATCACTTTGTAACACAGATTGCACAAAAAAATCGGGCGAAAATCATCAAAGGTAGCTAGTTTATTTTCCTTCGGAATCAGGGTCAGGAATGTCGAATTTAGGCTTCCCACAATAAAACCTAGCCTTCTCGATTCCTCCACCATCTTGAGGAGATCCTCCCCTACTAAATAAAAAAAGAAAGTAAAAAATTCATCCGTCCAGCCGTCCGACCCTAGACTCTTATCTTTTTTGAAGTGAAATAGAACAATCTTTAACTCCTCCAATGTAACTGGGTTGAACAGTGAACACGACTCATCAACATTTAACATCTGGGGGAAAAGCTCAATTTCTTGACTTGTTCAGGAGTATTCGGGATGATCGGGGCCTTATAGAAATTTTTGAAATAATAAACCGCTTCCTCCTTTAAGGCTCCATGTTCTGTAATTTTAACTCTGTTTCCATCAGTGATCTCCCATACATGTTTTTGGATCCTACTGTGGCTTACATAGTTGTGGAAAAACTTTGTATTATTGTCCCCACTTTTCATCCATATAGCCCTGCTATGGAGTCTCCATTGTTCTTCAACCCCTCTTAAAATATTATTCCTTTCTAGTTCCATCTGTCAGAGAAGATTTTCCACTTCCAGATTCACCAGAATCATATCCTTTATATCTGTTTCTAAGGTTATCAACTTTGCTTTGTTTCTGGCAATACTTGTTTTATACCAAAGTTTTGTATGTGACTTTAGAACTTTTAATTTCCAAACTAATATGTTTTGTCTGCCACCTTCGGATAGGAAAACGGGATCCTTCCAAATCTTATGAACTAAGTCCACGTAATCTTGATCATTTAGCCAATGGGCGTTTAGTTTGAAAGGATAGGCCTTGTGATAGGGAGGAATCTCCAACTGTAATAAGACAGGAGCATGATCAAAGATAAATGGAAACTCAACCCAAGACCTATATAGGCCAACAACATATAATAACCCTTCATAAACAAGACATTTGTTCAATCTCCTGGCAATCGCCTCATGACCAAAATGATTGTTCCGCCAAGTAGGAACCAATTTAGTCGGTTTGATGTCTATCAACTTTTTGGATAGAAATAGCTCTCTATAATAATCATATGTCAATCCAGGCAAAGCGGATCCTCCCCAAACCTCATCCGAAGATAATATAATATTCAGGTCGTCATCAATGATCAAATTATTAATAGTCAATATACCATTGTCTGCCACTGACCTCCAGAAGAGTTTTTGATCCATGCACGGGCCCTATATATTAAGCAATGCTACCTCCTGCTTATTTATATCGCACCTGCCTGTTAACAGAATACCACCAATAGTAAGATAGGGAGATAGCTCATATAAATTTGGATCCCAAGAGACTAATAATCCCCCCGAGGTACCCACAAAATTCACAACCCTCAAAACTCAAGAGGGGTGCAAAATGTGCATGAAATCTCTTGCTTTTTGCGCATTTACCAAGGTTTCCTGAAGAAAAACAATTTATGGTCGAGATTGATCTAATAATCGATGAACAAAGGCAGCTTTGAGGGTGCCTCCAATCCCTCTTATATTTAAGGATAGTAATAACATCACTTAGCCTTCACCAGGGTTTTCATTGCTCTAAGAGCCCCACTACCAATGGAGGAAGGCACAGAGTCACCTGTCTGGGAAGATAACCCCGCCAATTTTTTTCGAGTGCTTCGGGTCTTTATAGGAGAGTGTTATATGCCAAGGCCTCTTGACCAAGCAAATTCTCTCCCATTCCCCTCGGAATGAGCCCGAGAAATATTTGCCCTCGAGTCTGAGGAAGGATCACGGATAGCCTTACTCATATAAGTAGACAATTTTATAGATGTGTTAGTGTCACGAATGAAGGGAATCAATGAGTCAAGTACCGCACTGAGGGTGGACTCATCCTCCTCAGATTCTTTAAACCCAGGCTCCATCACAATATCTAACATCTCCGACGGAGAGGGGGAAGGGTTGGTTTCCTGAGCCCGAGAACTACACGGCTAAGGTAAGGAAATCTGATGTAACTCTGCAGGGGAAATAGCATGAGAATCAGGAGAGAAAGAAGGTAGTACCCCGAAGGCTAGGACTGGGGAAGAATCCAAGTCTTGTGGTCTCGCCGAATCCGCCATAACATGATCATTAGTGTCTTTGTCGCCCTTAGTATGCCCCTTAACTAAGGTGGTGGATAAATAAAGCCAGCGAGAATTATCCAATGCATCCTTTTCCCAGAACAATAAAGACGAGTATAATGTAGGACAAAGATTTTTTAACTTACCTGTAAGAGACATCGAAGGCTTCGTCTGACTTCCTGGCTTGAGTCCATAATGAAGTGGCTCGCTTCTGAAAGAGTTCACTTATGTCACGTAGTCGGGAGGATCTTTTTGTAATAGAGTGTCCTCTGATGATTCTTCAGTCACCTTACCTGTGCAATCTCGACGGAGATGGTCTGTGCAGTGACATTGATTGCAACAGAAAGGTATTCCAAGATAGTCTAGTCGCTGTAAAAAATGGTGTCCTCTCCATTCTATATCTAGAACCTCTAGTAGCCCTCCATGGATATATATTTCCACTAATATTCTACCCAACTTTCTAGAAAGATTATCCAAAGACTGAATATCCAATGTAATAAACTTCCCCAAAGCATCTCCAATCGCCCGCAATGCTCCTTCGTTCCACAAATGTATAGGTAACCCCGGCAAAAGAACCCACATATGATGGAACTGAAAGTGTTTGGTCGTCGGGTCAAAGGCTACCCGCCATCGTTTCAGCGTAAGACTGCTGCCCACATAAACCCAGAACATGTTCAGCAAATAGGTCGCATCTTCCAGGGTTTTACAGATGAAACCCAGCCAACCCTTTGTAAGGAAGAGTACTTCGAGGGAATAATCGAGTACATGAACCCAGTTTTTTTCAATCCAGGCTAAAACATGTCTGTTACTCAGATAAGTATAGGAGAATTTGTCGACCAAGCCACAAAAGGCCAATCTACAGTCTCTTCAAGGCCCACGTCCGAACCCAGCACCATTCTCCTAACCTTCCTATTAGCCTTCCACAACTTCCTCTGAACACCAGTCAGAGTTGTAGGTTTGTGGGTTTTCCACAGTCTATCCGACGAAAAAACTCCCTTATCGCCCAACTGTGGAGCATGAACAGTCTTCGGCCATCCCGGTGACTGTGTGAGGCTCTTAGCTACAGGAGAAACAGTGAAAGGACTAGGAGAATGATCCAATACCTGGGAGAAAGTAAAGCCTGGATCAGAAGTCAGTTAAGGAGCTGTGTGGAGTAATGAGCAAGGTACACCTCCCAATGAATCGACCTTTGTGAAAAGACCCCCCTGTCACCACTCGACCTCGTCCTCTGCACTCATTAGTGTCATGACATTCTCCTCTATGTCAGCACCAGCTAGGGGTATCATGAGACCACCAAATGTTAAGCACTAAGCTGAGTATTTAACTCGGTTCAGTTACCTAGAAGGGAAATAAATGCTCGAAACTGGGCCCAGGATCCCAAGAGAACATTGTCATGTAAGGTAATAACTCCAAAATCCACTAAAAACTAAGAGGGATAGCCAAAGCGAAAAGATGATAGTCAGTTAGTTGACTCTACGAAGAGTAAAACCCGAAACCTTAACACAAAGAAATCAAACTATAGTCATTTTTTATCCCCAAAACACTATAATGCTAAGCAGTGTTCAAACTACTAATAGATTCATCATCACCCATTCCCTGCCAAAAATGATGCTAGTCCATTCTCACACTATCTAAAATCTAGCCCAGTTGCAGAGCTTCCACCATTGATGGAGCTTGTCCATCCTCAAATTCCCGCCGAGTTGCATAGCATCTCCAAACATCTTTTCGAAAGTCCACATTTCTATACACAAAAGTAACACAAACTCCTCCTCCTTCCCTACCCATCCATTGAGAGATTTTGACATCCCCATTCAACGTGTTGTAAAAAGGGTCGTTGTCTATCTCTTGGAGTGAAGATGACGTGGATGCCTTATTTATTAAGCAAGGGTCGTTGTCTATCTCTTGGAGTGAAGATGACGTGGATGCCTTATTTATTAACCATTTTGCTTGGGATGGGATTCTGACGATAACAACAATTGTTTGCTATCAACGTGTCACCGAGTAAACCAAAAGTCTCGCTGGGTAGTTACGTGTCTTGTCCAACCATGTTTGAAACGCGTTGCGTGTTGATGAAGTTTCTTGTGTTGTTTCTTGGCCGGTTGGACGCGAACCCAACTCGTCTTTACTTCTATAAGTACCTTGGCAGACACAGATTCCTAATACTGATACTGATCCTGATCTTGATTTTACTGATTGCTTTTTTGGTGGAGTTCATATACTTGCTTTCTTTGCTTCCTGTGTTGGGTCTCTGTTCAGTTTTCTTCACCAGTAATCATCATATCAGTCAAAATGAGGGAGGGCACTGCAAACTGCGTCGACATTATATTGGCAATAATTCTGCCTCCTGTGGGAGTCTTTCTCAAATTCGGCTGCCATGTGAGCACCTTCTCATCGATCTAACACTGAATTCCTCTGCTTTGAGTTTTTTGTTCCTTGAAGCTGGGTCTGTAGAAATGTATTGATCTCATTAATTTAATTACTGGTAGCTGATAATTTTGGGGGTTTTACTGTTTTCTCTGACAGGCTGAGTTCTGGATATGTCTGCTGCTGACGATATTGGGGTACCTGCCGGGGATTGTATACGCCATCTACGCCATCACCAAGGACAATCCATGATTTTTCTGGGATGTGCCTGTTGCTGGGGCTGCGGTCTGATTTAGCAACTTCCTGTTACTGAGTGTTCTTCACTGTTAACCATAGGTTATAATTTAATCTTTATATACACAGTACACTTGTGACATGACTGAGTGCACTTACTAAGTGAACAGTTCTCTGTCACATATATGTTTATTGGCTTCATTTTCTATAGACAATGAATTAAGCTTTTCACTATCCTGTAGTATACTGAATTCTCTGTGTCAATATGTTTTCCATTGGCATATTCCCCATTGATGGTTATGAAAATGGGAAAGATAAAAATTTGGTAAATCACATCTTAGTCTCTCCTTCCTTGATTGAGACTTTGTGATTTGAGTGTTTGTAATTTTATAATGATAAAGTTTATAATATCATAATTTGGTTGTGATCCAACTTGGCAAATTATTTTCTGTGAATGTATTTGGTCAAATATATTTGTACTCTGTCAATATTGGTGCAGTGGCATATATATTATCAGTGAAAATAGTTTTGGTATTTTGAACTTATCTAAATTTTGTCTATTTTGTGTATTGGTAACTAAAGTTTTGTCATTATATCATGAAGCATTATATTTTGATATTTTGAACTTATCTAAATTTTGTCTATTTTGTGTATTGGTAACTAAAGTTTTGTCATT
>JZKD02S1721358.1:699466-711042 GCA_000966675.3 Picea glauca
GCCAAGACCAAATCAAATGATTTTTCCAAGTTTGTATTTGAAAAGAAGACCATCTAATGCACCCAAAAAAATTTTGAAATGAATTTTTGGACCTGTTCTTATCTCCTAAAAATTAACAAAATGACGGTGTTATTTTGGGAGATAACAGATTACATTATGAAATTTTTTGTTGTTGGAATGCGTATGTGAGGAATGAGGGTTTCGTTCTATTTAATATGAATAATAGTTGGAAGTGATGTAATTTTTAGATTTCTATAATTCTGAGAATCACTTCATGGACTAAATGCATATGTTGCAGTGAATGATGGTTTCATCCTAGATAGTACGATTAGTTGTTGAATTCCATTTTTAATATGAATAATGGCTTGAAATGATTGAATTGCTTGTAAATTACAATTTTGAGATCATTTCATGAATTGTTGGAAATATGCCTGAGTGCTAACAATCTTGTTTGGCTGCAATAAAGTTCAGAAATTGCAGGAATATTGGTCTTGGATATGGAAGTGATATAAGCCCATAAAGAAGGCCGATATCTACAGCTGCAAGAGCGAAACATCTTGAGAAGAAAACTTGTGATTGGGAAACTTAGTTCCCTATATGTAAAATAGATTTGGAAATTAATATATAAAATTTCTACAATGATATCTCATGATGATTGTAAGTGTGTGATACATATGAGATGATGGCTATTAAAGATGGAAATATTGGAAAGGAGGCTACTTCGATGACACTAGAGCCCTATGATTACCACAAGTTACTATATCTAGTAAATAATATGGTAATGAGTTGGTGCTCCCCTTGCTAAAGAACACCTTGGAAAACGATGGATCACCTAAGGGATTGTGTAGCAATGAAGGGGATGCATGATCTTGGAGGGTGATAATGGAAAGGGGGAGGGAACTCAATACTACATATGCCATGGTGGTTGGAATCATAACGACGTGACAAGAAGAGAACATTGAGCCAAATTTTTGTTGTGGTTTCTCGTAAAGTGGAGCAAAAACCATATGAATAAGTGATTGTAATTGTTGAGTTAATTATGATGAAAAGATGGGACGATTGTTGTTCAATGTGTTTTAAGTTTTCCCTTGTTCCTTATTTCTTGTTGTGCCTAAATAACATCTCTATATCTCTGTTTTGTGTGATCGAATGCTTTGGTGTGTCTATTCAATTGTCACTATGTATGGTTAAGTTTCTTGTGTTATATTTGATTGTTATGGGTAGTTGCATGATATTGTATTTCATGATTGTGTATTTTCTTTCCACCAGAGCTGTGTTTAGATGTTTTGCAAGAGGCACAATTGCAACTATTTGAAAGTTGGATATTATGATATCACAACTAGAGTTCTTGGAGACACAACTCATATACTTCATGTCCGACCTAGCAATGGAACCCTGGAAGGGAAGTGGTATAGCTTGAAGGACTGTAGTGCAAAGAAAGGGTACACTTCCTTGGGCTGTGTAGGTTGAGGGGAATGGGAGTTTGTTGGTTGGAATTTTTATGGGAATCAATAAAGTATAAAATATATTGCAGTTGGAGTTCCTAGGGCCACAACTCCAAGACTTTCTGTCCGACCTCATACTGGAACTGTGGAAGGGAAGTGGTATAGCCTAAAGAGATACAATGCAGAAAAGGGGTACATTCCTTGGGTTGCGTAGGTCGATGGGAATGAGATTTGTTGGTTGTAATTGTTGTGGGAACTGATAGAGCACGAAGAATATTGTAGCTAGAGCTAGAGGAAGGTGGTGCAGGCCGTGAAGAATGAAATACTATTTGTTGGAACTGCTGCTAAAATGATGAATTGTGAAATTATCTCGTGCAGGTTGGGCCATGGTGCCTATGTATATATAGGATTTTGGGCCAAAGAGCCTATGTAATTTTGTTAAGCTGGAATGCCTGTGCAATTTTTGTACAGGGAGCCTATATGATTGATTAATGGTCAAGAAATAGGATTCTAAAGTGAATGAACACCTGTAGGGTGTTGTCCACCAAGGACAATGAAAAAATAAGGGGGAGGGGATATAACATCCCCAGTTTTAATCTCTGCGAATTATAATGTAATCGTATAAACATGAATTAGGCTGGTGAGTCGATCTTTTGGGGCAAAGGGACTGTATTGGTTTAATGTGGCTGAAGGCTGAATGGTATATTATGTGAAATGAAATAACTAATAAAAATATAATCGTTGGCTGCGATATGAAAGGGATAAAGAATGATGGGGGGATATGATTCCACAAGAGAGAGAGGGGGGTCCAATGGGGAATTATCCATGGGTATTAATCCAACCCACATTCATGAATTAGTATCATTGTGTATAACCTTCTAGTTGTTGATTGAGTGTATGAGAATCCAATCATTTAACTCATGTAAGAGGGTGGGTGTGAGAAGTCATATCCCATAGTTATTGGAGAGAATGGAAATGTATACAATCAACTTGGGGAAGAGTGTAAGTAAATTCAAGCAAGCAAGCAAAGGGAGGAAACTTTGTATGGCCAAGAGGGCAATTTTTTGGACAATCACGTTTTTGCATGGAGAGTAGTTTTTACTTGTAGATTTTGGACATAAAGAGAGGGGAAGAGTGTTGGGAAGAGCACAAACCATGTTTGGATTGAAGGTAGTCATTGTTGGATTGTGTTTTATGTTGAGAAAGAGGCCCATGTGCATGTAATCGAGTTGTAATCTTGTGAAGTGTTTTGATGTCATGAAATAGGCCCAAGAGCCTTGTGAGGGTTGTTGTGAGCATTCCTGGAATAGATGGGAGGTTTTATAGTAAACCGGGTGCACTAGAGCTCTAGAGGAAAGTGGGAAGTCCTGAGGGACTATGTGCAGTGAAGGGGGATCACATTCCTTGGGTTGTGCAGGTTGTGGGAAACATATTGGAACCTAGGTTGTGGGGTTGATGTGTGTGGAGAGTAGATAGCCAAAGGACTGGATCTCCTTGTGGACTCATAGCCTCAACTCGGGGGTGGCTTATTGTTCAAAGAAAAAGAACAACAATGCTTATGGATGGTAGGTTCATCCTTCATTTGCAAACAATTGGTTAATAATTACCAAATAAGTGTTTCTGTTTTGTTCTTATGCTAAATCCATTGTGTAAATGGTTACATAAATGTTGTGTGTTTGTTGTTCACTTGAATAGTTGTGTTCATGTTTAAAAATATGTTGTTAGATGCATATAATACCATGGTACCAATCAAATGTTTAAATTATGTGTGATCTGTAGATGATAAGCTACAAGAAATTAATAAGCATAAAATATTTATTTAAACGTGTATTCCATGTGTAACGATGCTCAACTGGTGGTTGGATATGTTACAAGAAGAGTTACATGGGAAATATTTTGAGTAGTTCTATAAATAGTGCACAATAGCACAACAAAATACAACTATATACACTCCTCAACACAATGGAGTTGCAAAAAAGATGAACATGACATTGATGGAAAATGAAAGAAGTATATTTAGTGGTGAAGGCATAAAACACAAATCATGGGCAAAGGAAATGAATATTGCATGTTATTTGATCGACCGATCACTTACATCAACACTAGTTGATAAGACTCCTCATGAGGCATGGACTAGTAAGAAAACCTCTCTTGTACATCTCAGTGTTTTTGGTCGTGATGCTTATGTGCATGTTCCAAAGGAGAAAATAAGAAAGTTGGACAATAAAACATAGAAATGTATCTTCATTGTTTATAAAGATTGAGTAAAATGGTACAAATTTTGGAATCCAGTAATAAGGAAGATCATTTAAAGTCATTATGTGATCTTCATAGAAGTTAACAATACTCCCAAGCATGAAGATGAACAAAGAGATGGAGAACAAGAGAAAATAGAGTTTGAGCTCAAGAATGGAGAATTTGACTCAATGAATGAAGATGAGTTAGATGAAACATATGAAGAGGAGGAACTGTGAAACTTAGTCTAGAGGAGATTTATTCAAGTAGCAAGGAAAAAAAAAAGGTATAGTCCACCTGATTTTCATTATGCCTTTGTTTTATCTACTATTGAAGATTATCCTAAAAGCGCCAGAGAGGAAATTGATTATAAAGAGGGTAAACTATGGAAGATGGCTATGGTAGATGAAATGTAGACCTTAGACAAAAATGAAGCAGAAGACTTGGTCAAATTGTTTGATGGAAGAAATCTTATTGGTAGAAAATGGGTGTTCAAGAAGAATCTCAATGTAGAAGGCGGAGTGGAGAAGTACAAGGCTCATGTAGTAGCAATAGGATATTCCCGGATGGAGGGAATTGAATTTGGTGAGATTTTATCTTGTGTTGCAAAATTTACTTCCATTAGATTTATGTTGTCTCTTTCTACAACATTTGATCTTGAAGTATTAAAAATGGATATAAACACAACATTCCTCCACCGAGACTTGGAAGAAGAAATATAATTGAAACAACCTAAAGGGTTCATAGTGAAGGGTAAGAAGGAGCTAGTATGCGAGATTAAAATGTCCCTATATGGATTAAATAAATCCCCAAGATTGTGACATAAAAAATTTGATACTTACATACTAGGACTAGGATTTGTGAGAAGCAAGGTTGGTCACTATGTGTATTCCAAGAAGGTAGGTGATTGTAATTTTTAAATGTTTACAGTAAAACAATGCATACAAATTCTTTTAATGAAATAAGAAAGAATAAAAATAGCGTACAGACACGTTACTTAGAGATTTACCTTGGAAAGCCTTAACTAGGAAAACTGACAAACCTTTGTCTTGAGGAGATCTATTCAAGTAAGAAGGAAAACAAAAAGGTATAGTCCACCTGATTTTCATTCTGGCTTTGTTTTATTTTCTATTGAAGATGATCCTAAAATTGATAGAGACTCAATTGATTCTAAAGAGGGTAAACTATGGAAGAAGGATACAGTACAAGAAATGGAGGCCTTAGACAAACATGAGGTATGGGACATGGTCAAGTCATTTGCTGGAATAAAACCTTTTGGTAGAAAATGGATGTTCAAGAAGGAGCTCAATGAAAAAGGAAAAGTGGAGAAGTACAAGGCTCACCTAGTAGCAAAAGGATATTCCCAGGTGGAGGGAATTGACTTTGGTGAGATTTTCTCTCAAGTTGCAAAATTGACTTTCATTAGATTTCTACTGTCTCTTGCTACAACATTTTATCTTGAAGTAGAAAAATGGATGTAAGGAAAACATTGTTACATCGAGACTTGGAAGAAGAAATATAATTGAAACAACCTAAAGGGTTCAAAGTGAAGGGTAAGATGTAGCTTGTTTGCAAGATTTAAAAGTCCCTATATGGATTAAAGCAACCCCAAATAATGTGGCATCAAAATTTTGATACTTACAACTATGACTGGGACTTGTGAGAAGAAAGGCCAGTCACTACATGTATTCTAGGTAGGTTGGTGATTGTAAGTTTTAAACCTTTACAATAAAATAGTGCATATTATATTATTTTAATGAAAACAAAAAGAATAACAATATCATATACACACAATACTTAGATATTTACCTTGGAAACCCTTAACTGAGAAAACCAACAAACCTTAGAGCCACATCTCTCTTTCTCATTACATTAACTTCACCATCTACAATACAATAAATAGAATTCCACAACATCAAAAACCCTAATTCGTTAATTTGGATTAGATTACAACCATAATTCCTTAACTGGAATTAGATTAGAATGGGTTGAAAACCATTGGCCAAAAAACACCAAAAACAGACAAAAAACAACCCAAAAAATCGTTAACCGTGCAAAGAATATAACACATTATCAACAATGATAACTTTATTCTTATGTATTATTGTATGTTGATGACATGTTGCTAATTGGAAACAACAAGGATATCATCAAGGTGTTCAAGTCTCAATTATCCTCTAATTTTGACATGAAGGATCTTAGTGCTACAAATTTTATTTTTGACATTGAGAATAAAAGAGATCACGTCAATAGGAAAATTTGGTTAAACCAGAGGAAGTATGTTGAGATAATTTTTCATAGATTTAATATGGAGGAATGAAAACCAGACAACATTTCTATTTTTGTAGGTGCAAATTTAACTATAGAACGTTGTCCCAAAACACAAGAAGATATAGAGGGCATGTCCCATGTTTCCTATGCTAGTGTTGTTAGATTGATGTATGTTATGGCCTATACTAGACCAGAAATTACCTATACAATGTATTAGTTTCCTACCCTAACCCCCTTACTTAGGATACTTTATTGATATATGAGGCCACCTTCCTTGAATAAGGCCCACTAAATAGTTAGTTAATAGTCACTCATTGTAAAAAGTATCATCGTTATTAATAAGGCCGAAATTAGTTAGCCGACCCTCCTTATAAATGGGCTTGTAGGTAGTTAAGATTCTCTATTGACAATTATATATTGAGTAGAAGGTTATGTAATTTTTTTTCAAGACTTGTTTTTGTATTTGGAGCTTTTCTGTAGGAGGTTTCCCCATTCAAGAGTTAAGTGAGCATACCTCTCTATTTTTTAATGTCATTAATACAAGAGATATTTCTCACGGTTTATCTATTTTATCTTGTGTTTTTCAGTTTTGCACTAGTATTATATTAAATTCTATGTGATTTATTTTAAGTACTAGGGTTTAGTACATTACAAGTGGTTTCAAAGCTCCTTCTTTGGCAAAAAAAAATGAGATTTTTTTTTCTTTTTGCATATTTTTTACGGAAAAAAAAGGATGGAAGCATTTAGGTCGATTATTGAAAATTTTTGTGCATATTTCGAAGAAACTAGCCAAATACCTAAGTTCCTCTAAAAAATACCCAAGTTTATAAATAATCATCCAAAATAGAGTGAGGGAAGTGGAGTTATCATTGACTTAAAATCAACCCTTTTTTAGGGTTTTTTCCGGTGATGGCCATGTGGTTTGTAAGTTGGATATATTTTGATAGAGTGCACATATTTTAATCAAACTAACGCTAATAGATCCAGAGAAGTAGTGTCATTTCATAATTGGTGTCATAATAACCAATATGAGAAGTACAACATAAGTTATGATCGTTTTAAATTTTTGGCCTCAAACCCTACCTTGAAAAGTAACTTATTTTTCTGATGATTGTTGAACTCTTTCTTGTGTCAATGAGATCCTAAATTTTTGAAAAACAAATTGAGATATGTGTTCCAACGTCTTTAAATAACACAATGATATGTCATTCATCGAGTAAAACTGTGGTCGGGGAAGAATACATGTAGGAGATACAAGTGGAATTACATTGTTGGAAACCCTTATAACACATGTTGGTACCCCTTCAAGCAGTACTACATTAGATAGTACCTATATATAGAATATTACTTCTACATACCCTCGAGTATATATACAATCCCCTAGGTATACTTGAAACAACTTTAGATAAACTAATTGACTATGTTGTTTCTATAGTACAACAAAAATAACACTCGAGAAGATCACTCTCAGTACCTAGGCAATAAGTTGTATAGCTAAGGGCATGGTTGGGCCTTTTTAGTTGGTGACCTAATATATTGAGCCCAATACTATTGTTGGACTTTACATGTATATCATAGAGATATAACACTTGACACTCCCTTGTCCTTAGGACATGTCACCCTTTTTCAGTGAGATCACCCATGGTGGAACCCTATAAACCACCTCTTATCAACACCTTAGCCAATATGAACACCTCATATCACATCAAAGGAGATTCATATGGCTAGCATTCCATGGTGGAATCAAGAGATAATTGAGATTCTTTGTATATTTGAGAAGGAATTGGTCACGAGTTTTATGGATTTGCAAGTACATCTTCTAGTTCACCTACTTGATGAGGTTAAATTAGTTGGGGTGCACTCATGTCATTGGATGCTCTTTTTAGAGAGGTAAATGAAAAAAATTAAGGGGTTTGTTCGACAGAGGGATAAACCAGAGGGATATATGGTAGAGGGGTAGATGGCATGTGATTCATTCTATTGTTCCATTGAGTACATCAAGATTTGATGACACACCAGGAGCAGTAGTTTGAGATGACCAACGGGATGAGGAAAAAAGGAAAGGGGACCTACTCCAAATGAACATAAAAATACACTTGATAAAGAGTAAGTCATTTATATTTTGTCAAATTTGTACATAGAAACTATTTACACTGAAGTTGATAAAACATATTTGATCTCATACTATTCAATTTGAATTTTTGTATACATCAACGAAATTAGAAATTGACACCCTCAATAAATTCATTCTTTATAACATGGAGGAAACGTGACCATGCATCACATTGTATGAAGAGAAAATAAGGAAACATGACAGTGACAGGAAAACATCCAAACAATTTAATGGTAGAAGCATGTCTTACCTAATTATTTAAAAGAAAATATGCCAAAAATTTGACCCAACAATTTGGTGTCTACTAAGATAGAAGAGAAATGTGTGGTGTCTGGTCATAACCCATGTGGAGAAGATATGAATGCACTAAATATAGGGATCGAGTGTAACAACTATGTAATAACCTCTCTAAGTACCACATTAAATTTATAATATTGCATATTTGAATTGTAAGATGTATTATGTTTTTATTAATTCTTGGGTTATTAGACATATGACATTGTCTTTTGTTCGCATTTTTATAGGCACATTTGTTCCCATATATGTGGGCATATGGGCATCATTTTCGTACTGAGTATGTTGATGATGGACACATCACACAAGATTGTGGAGTGGAGGTCGAGTTCGACCAATCTAGTCATGCTAGCCACCGTGATCAAAATCTAATAGAGGGTAAGTAAGGTTACATTGGAAAGATACAAGAGATCATGCAAGTGGACTTCTCATCTTTTCAATGAGTTATTTTTTGTTGCAAGTGGTGGGATACCTTCAACTAGAGAAATGTAAAGGAATATTGTGATAGTGCGTTAATATGTATTAACTCTTAAAAAATGTGGGTTGAAACTAAGAACCCTGATGTTTCCCAAAACATTGCAACCAACTATTATTTTACCTATATGCATTGGATGAGGATTTGTGGTTCATATTGAGACATGATATGAGATCTAAACATCTTTTTGAGAATAACAATGTTATAATGCCAAGTGAGGAAGATAATTAGGGTGATGGAAATAAAAATTGATATGTAAATTCTTTGTTTCAACATTTATATCGTGGATGTGCCATTTTATTATGGGTATCTATAATGGCCAATTATGTTTTTTTCTTCTTCATTTTATAATGTTGGATATGAAAAGTTAACAACCATTTACAAGCATCATATTGAAAACACATTAAATAGTACAAGCATAAGATGTAGTTTTGATATATTTTATTGTCATAATTATTGTTTATTATAGCAAATTTATGTTGTATTGTATTAACATATGTTTATGTTAACCTTTGAATTACTAAGCATTAATTGAGATATCATAGAGTTGGTGACATATTTGTATAATACAATATTAGAGAGAGATAGGGTGAGAGGGGTAAAGAGAAAGTTTGGATATAAATTGTTACCATGGAAGCCAAAGATTGAAAACAAAGATCGAAATTCATTATTATTAATGAATTCGTTTCCATATTTAATAATTTAAATTTAATTAATTATATTTTTTTATATAATAAAAATTATTAAATACCACTATTATAAATTTAATGAACAACTATTATAACTTTATCATTAAAATAGATGGAAAATAACATTTCATATGAGGAATTATTCAAATTGATTTTTCCATGCATTAATGAAATATTTGCATACATTTTAATACAAAATCAATGAAATACAATACTTAGCATACTTTGTTAATAGAACATTCAACTAATACTTACATTCTTTTTTAATAGAAGATTAATAAAGTTATTAATAGAGTAAAAACATGCAAAATCATTTCATGGAAACTTTCATGTATAGATCAAAATTTATTATTATTCCTTATATTTGATATTTTAAATTTAATTAGATAAATTTAATACATTATAAAAGTTGGATAATATAAACGAGCAAAATATTTGAAAAAATTAAAATATAATAATTGAGATTCTAGTAAAAAATTGTATTATAACTTTGTCTTGTAATATTTGAATGATACAAATTAAAAAAATAACATTATTATTATATCATCATTATTATTATTAGTGAATAATTATATTATAATGCTATTATTAGAATACATGAAAAAACATAATTAAATTCAAATCACAATCATTTCACTTATCATATTTAAGTATTTTAGTTTTTAATATGTTTAATCAACATATTGTATCTTGTTAGACAACAAATAATTCACCTTGAAGAAGAGTTAAACATTATATGACATTAATTGTTATAACTTTTTGCAACCACAATCCAACTTAAACGATTTCATAAAACTAAAGTTAAACATTATATGATAATTGTTAATTTAAATGAGTGATACATCTCAAATTTAATTTAAAAAATAGAGAAATCATTAATAATGTTAATCATTAGCATACTCATAATACATTTTATAATCTAACTACAACAACCACAACATTATATGAAAAGCATAATATACATTAGTGATACACATATCAATATACATGTCAAACATGCATCTCAACAAAATATGCAATAAACATATCATATATACATCTGAAGTCAAATATAAAACAATCAATATACATGTCAATAAGTACCACTACTAACTAGGTCCACCACCAGATCCAGATGCATCAATGTCTATGTTACCAGAGGTAGAGTGTTTATCAATAATATTGTTAGAAAGAAATGCTGAAATAAGTACACTATCAAATGTCTCTCTATCAAGATCAACCTATGAAACAATACCTAATGTGAGCATAGTGTGCAAAGAATCAAAAGCACGTGCAACATGTGGAGGAGGAGGAGGATCAGTGTATGATGACACATGTGGAGGAGAAGGACAATGATCGATGGGTGGTAACACAAGTGGAGGAAGAGGAGGAGGAGGATTTGTGGATGGTGACACATGTGGAGGAGAAGGAACATGATAGGTGGATTGTGTAGACACATGTGGAGGGGGGGGAGTAGGAGAATCAAACATGTATGGAGAAAACACATGTGGTGGAGGAGGAGGAGGATCATATGTGGATGGTGCAAAAACATGTGGAGGGGAAGAAAGAGGATCGTTGGATGGTGCAGACTCATTTGGAGGAGAACAAGGAGGAGGAGGAGGACCATGTGGTGGAGTAGAGGATGTGGATGGGTCTGGTGATGAGTCAGATGGAGTAGGATCGTGAGAAGTACCCCTTAACCTCTCAATGAGTTTGATGGCACCGAAAATATGATGCATCAACAACCTCATGTCACGAGGAAAAATATTCTATATCATAGAGATATTTGGTGCCCATAATGTGTCTCTAACTAGTGCTGTTACCACTCCATGAATAATCATGACACAACATAAGTGATTCTCTACCTCTATCCAGACTCTCTGATCCAACTTACGTGGCATGCAGGGTGTATGTACTACAAGCTATTCCTCTACATCCTCCATCTCCTCATCCTTTTGGGGAGGCTCATCCCCAACATATGTGCCAATATCTGCAAAACAATATATAATAATAATAATATAATTGAAACAAAATGTTACAATAAATTACATGTGCATTAAATAAGACAAAAATAT
>JZKD02S1721359.1:27572-38831 GCA_000966675.3 Picea glauca
TTGTTGTGTTTTATTGTATGATTCCTTGATCACATACATAGGTTTATATTGAGTTTATGCTATTACTATCACTTTGGTTGGTTGTGTTATTTTGCAGGATCATCATTGTATGAGTATGGAACGGAGCTAGGATGGTTATAGTGAGAGGAAGCAACATTTAAAGGGTATGTCACTCAACCCTCTTTAGTTAGTAAATTCAATATCTAAAAATTAAGGAAAGTGCCATGTTCCGGTGTGTTTTGTTCTAGATATAGGTGGATATAGGGAGATCAATTAGTGTATGCACCTACTGATTAGTCCGATAACAATGGGTGCTTGTGTTTCCATCAATGCCAAAGGGGGAGATTGTTGGAAAATATTTAACAGACAATGAATGCTTGTCATTGATGGCAAGTACAACAATGAAGATGGCGTGAGTACAAAAAGTATGTAATAGATGGGCATTATGAGAAGACGCTGCAGAGAATATTCGAATAAGCTCAGAAGAGATAGTGCAGAGGATTGTTGGCAAGAATAGAGATGGAAAAGATCATCATGATCAGCAGTGCAGTGATAATGGGGGAGGAGCAACAACAGTGATCGTTGGATCAACAATTTAGAATTCCCGATGACTATCATATCTCAATGTAGAAAAGAAGAGCACACATATATGGAGGATAGATCTCGGGCGTTAGATCCGAGCATGAGGATTGACCATCATAGGATCTAGGTGAATTTGCATGATCTTTAAAAGTGAAAAGTGAAGCGAGTTCACGAAATATCGAAATCTCGATGCAGACACAATGAAGACTTACAAAATCACGAAAAGATATTGACCGTCAATACACCGAAAGATGTGGACCGTTGATCTAAGCTCCTTTTTGGAGTTTCACCTATCGCGACTTGGAGTGACAAGAACCTCCATCGAAGGAATCGCGAGATGCGAATTCATGATGAGATCTGGACCGTAGATTCATCGAGATCATGGACCGTTGATCTAAGCTCCATTTCGGAGTTTCGCCTATCGCAACTTGGAGTGAAAAGAACCTCCATCTAAGGAATCGTGAGATGCAAATTCATGATGAGATCTAGACTGTAGATTCATCGAGATCGTGGATCGTTGATCCCACACCTTTTTAGAGTTTCGTGAATCGTGACTTGGAGAGGCAAGAAACATAACCACCAAAATCGTGATATGCGAAATCGTGATTTAATTGTAGCCGTCAAATCAAGATGTGATCTGAACCGTTGATCCGACTCCTTTTCGGAGTTTCGTGAATTGCAACTTGGAGAGGCAAGAAACATAACCACAAGAACGCTGAAATGGTGATATGATCTGAGCCATTGAATTAATATCAGATCTGGACTGTCGAATCATAGGACAAGTCGCTGACTTGGAGTCAACAGAGCATGGTGTGGAAACTCGCGAGATGCGAGATCGTGATAAGATCTGGACCGTTGGATCTATTGAGATATCAACTGTCGATCAGAATCGATGAAGTTTATAAACTCATGAAATATGAAGCGCCTTTTGGCACAGCCTATGGTCATCGCCGGTGGTCACGAGAAGGGAAGGAGTCAGTTTAGATAAGCTCCATTTCGGAGTTTTAGGGATCACGACTTGGAGAGTCGAGATGCCTCATATCCAGATTCACGAAATGCGAATTCATGAAAAGCACTTTATGCATAAGCGCTTGGTCATGGCCATGGTCATATAGAGGAAGGAGCTAGCACAGAAAATCTCTGTATCAGAGTTTCAGAGATCGCGACATGAAGTGTTGAGACACTTGGCCATAGGAATGCCGAAATGCTGAAACCCAATTTAAAGGCAAGATTAATAAAGTTCATCCAACGGTGCAGATAAACGTGAATATGATCGGAGGGCTACTATTCTCTCTCACAGTTAATTCATCAGTTACAAATCAGTTAGAAAAGTTGATTCGTGATTCCTGATTGGTTGGCGTTTCAGTTGCTTAGACGGTTTTTCTTTTGCCTCAGAATATTCGAAGTGTAACTGTTGTGGATGTGGTGCATAAAATAAAAAGAAACAGACTATGCGTAGTTGGTTGTTCTGGATGAAAAATGAATTAAACTGTAAGAAAGGGAAAATGACAAGATGCGCAGTGTGAGACTGAAAATATGTGCAGTGTGAGATAAAACTCAAAGAAGAGTAACAGATGAGGAAAAGACTTGAAGCAGAGCAGAATGACAGAACAAGTTGAAGTAGAGAAGAATTACAAAACAGACAAAGGAAGAGAAGAATTGCAGAACAGTTAGAAGAAGACCAGATTTATAGAACAAAGAAGAAGTGGTAAGAATCAATTTATCTGTGTAGTTGGTTGTTTAATTATTCATTTATATTCTAGGGTGGCAGGGTGGTGCAAGGTAGAACAAGTGTTCTCTGTTATACAAGTTGGAGCCTGTGTAACTGGAAGTTGGTGCTTCCATCCAGTTGGTGTTGGAACATTAGGGGAGTTGGTGCTTCCTTCTAGTGGGTGCTAGAGAAACAAGAGAGTTGGTGCTCTCAAACAAGTTGCAGCTTGCAAAATAGAGGTAGCAGCCTCACATTGAGTTGGTGCTCAATTATAGATGATGTACAAAACTTAAAAGACTACCTATCATTTTGAAGAAGAAGAGGTTTTCTCCCTTTATGGGTTTCTTCGTGAAAATCCATCTCTGTGTATACCTTATGTGTGACTGATGCTCATTACTTTTATTGTCCATATGCTATATAATGTTGATGATCACTTGAAGAATAGGGAAAACCTTAGGAAAAATAAATCCTAGTTGTATGTGAAGTATATCCAACATAACATATATAGGAAATTTATGGTGAAATATCATCAAAACTGATAGAGGGATATGCAAAAATGTATAATAACAACCCTAAAAAATAGAACCTCTTGGAAGAGAAATATTTGGGTAAATATCCTTGTTGGCCCTTGACCAAGTTTTGGGAGATTCTTGGTCAGGTTGACCTATTTTGGGACTTCGACATCCTGTCAAAGGAGGATTGCAAGACGAAGCGGAGATCATGGGATCTCGACCCCTTTTTGGGTCCTTTTTGGGTTTTTGTGAATATGTAATGGGAATGGGATGTCAGCCCATGGGTTTAACCATGTTTAGGCCTATTTTGTAATATATAAATAGATTCTTAGGCTAGATACAAGTAGTAGTGCATCTATGTGGTGTATGTAAGATAGCTAAGTGCTACATGCAAGTATGGTTTATAGATGCTCTGTGCATACTGTGAGAGACTTGCAGATCTAGGTGCAAGGTATTGTAATAGGCTGTGAAGTGCTTTGTGTTGTAACACAAGGAAGGAGGATCTAGTGAGGTGCATAGATCTCCTCTCCTAGGTGAAGTAGGGTTTTGAGGCTATGTGCTTGTAACCGATTAATTGAAGACAATAAAGAATAAGATTTGGTGGACGTAGCCCCAGGGTGGGGGTGAACCACGTAAATACTGTATTCTTCTGCTCCGTGTGATGTTTTGATGCATTTATATGTTATTTTCTAAGTTCTTTGAGATGATTAGGTAGATCTTCTTATGCTTATTGCTAATGAGATGTGAAAATGTTAGATCTGATCTATATGAATATGCTTAGTGCTTGATCTTCTAGATCTGATCTATTTATCTTTGCTAAGTGCTTAAATACATTAGATCAGTGTGAATGAGGCAAAGCTATGTTTTATCAATGAAGTAGATATTGATTGCATATTGAGGAACTGACAGTACTAAGTGCTCTATTAAGTATCACAATCACAGATCTGTGTCCTAGCTAAGATTGCAGACACCCGAGTCTCACAACCACCCCTGCCTCTACCTCGGATGAGACTTCATCTGCTTTGCAGGTGTTGCTGAAAGGGACGGTAGTTAGGATTTTGTTGGTGCGCTATTGTAGTGTTGAACCATGGGTTTTCCCTGTGCCAACAAATGGTTCCGTTGCTGGGACCTAAAACTGTGATTGCTGGGAATTGAGAAAGAAGACGCTTTGTGCAAAGATTCGTCCTGAAGTTGTGAAAGCTCTACTCATAGAGATGTTTCCCTAGTGCGTAGTATTCTACTTGATTTATAAAACTCTATGCTAAAAGAAAGAGGCCCGATCTGAATAAAAGAAGTCAAATCTGAAGGAAAGAAGCAAGATCTAAAATCTTTGTGCTCCAAGAAAGGTAAAAGTGAGAATTTCTGATTAAAAGAGGTAAGATCTGAAAGCTCTGTGCTCTGATAAAGGTAAGAATATTGAAAAGTTTTAGATCTGAAAGATCTGTGCTCTGTAGAAGTAAGATAAGTGGAAATTTTTGTTTCTAAAGTATGGATCTAGGTATGTTTAAAAGAGTCTGTCCTAGTTTGAAAACTAGGGTATTGATAGATGAAAGAAGGCTTGATATGAGTAGATATGATAAGACAAGTGAAAGATATGTTATACCTATGCATAGAAGGAAGAATTTGTTGCAGGTTAGATCCTATGATCCTACAGTGCAGTACAAGAGAAGCTGGGGATCATTTAAAAGAAAGAGAGGATTAACCCTCTGTTATAACTACAGAATACCAGGACATCTTGCTAAGGAATGCCCCTGGAAGAGGACCTAGTTGTCTTTTTTGCAAGGCTATGGACCATGAATTGTTGGATTGACCTAGAATGATTTCTAAGCTTGAAATAATGAATCTGAACCAAGAAAACCCTAAGGCAGATCCATACATAGCAGAATCCCAGAAAGAATCAGAGAAAGTATTGTTACAGATGAAAGAAACACTGGATGACCACTGACATATCAACTTATAAGATATCTTCAAAGAAAAAGTATACCTCGAAGCAAGAATAGGAGACTTCGACATTGATTGTGTTCTGGATGGAGAAACACAGGTGAATATCATGACATAAAGAACTTGTGAACTTTTATGGAAGCCTGCTATGACTCCTTCCCTAGGAGTAATAGGGTTATACAGAGGGAAGCTGATAAACCTATGTGGAAGGATTTCTTAGATACCTATGAATTCAAATGGAACTTCGACAGAAGAAGATTTTGAGATTATTAAATTTATTGAAGACAATGCCCCATTCACCACGTTACTAGGAAAACCTTGGATTGATAGAGATCAAGTCAGATGAAAGGAAGAAGAAGAAGTTTTGTATCAGAAGAAACAAGAGTTAAAATATTTCATGACGAGAAGGATTGCACACTTGATTGAAGAATAAGAGAATAGATCAAAGATATTTAACACTAGAGACCCAGATGTCGAAGCTGCCAGAACATTAAAAGATCCACATGAGACTGAATTACTTACTGCAGATAAAGAAGAGGTATTACCCCTGAATCCTAGGAAACAATATCAATAGCGCGCAGTGACTATGTCAAATGAAGATAGGAATCAGAATGGAAAAAGACATACCGAGACGAAGCTCATTGGAAAGAAGGCTAGAAAGCTAAGTAATAAGAGGGATAATATTGAAAAGTTACAGAAGGTTTCAGAGGGAAATTCACAGACGAAAAAATTGCACAATTGGAGCTTCGTGGGGATATCAGAACAACGACACTTGGCACTTCACCATGGTGAAGCAATATAGTCATTGGGGACATTATAACCGTTCGATTGACACTCCAAACGGGGAAAAAGGAAATTATGGTTCATCATCAGACCATTGGACCGCACCATAAAGGACATAACAGGGTTAATGGAGGCTTCATACCCGTTGCAAGAGAACCGTTGTTATGTTACCTATTTATCCCATCGTGCCGCGCACCGAGAATTTTTTTTCTAATTGAGAGTTTGAGCCCATAGACTAAGCCGAGTTTATACAATGATCATCGCACTCTTTCTCTCTATCTCACTACTGTGTCTAAGTTATTCTTTGAACCTGCTATTGTTAACCCCAAGTGTGTATGTTGGACAAATTGAACGCCATAGAGAAAGTTGTTGAATAATTTTTGATCGACTTGATGAATGAGAGAGTCATGTCGATGTCTGCAGGTATCTAGGCTTCATACACGAGAACAGTGCAAGAGTCTCCGTCCACTGCTCGAGGAGCAAGACCGTCCCGACCATCCGATGAGAAGCGAACTAAGAAAAAGTATGACTTAGCGAATGCTAAACTGATCTCGACTATCTTACCTACCTATATACCACCTTTGAGCGGTGTTGTAAACCGCGATAGCGTACCTAGAGATTTTGAGTATGCCTTGGTCACTGCGCACCTTCTGAAGGGGATATGTGCAGTTCGCACAAACCAAGAAAATATTGCAGCGTTGAAGTTTAGTGACTTCAACATCGGTGACAGGAAAGTTTACAACATGCTCGCCTCACATAAGTACCTGAAAAGAACAAAGGGAAAGAATTCGAAGATCGTCCCTCAGTCATGGACCCATAACCTCACACAATCCACCCTGCTGAACATTATGAAGATTCTGGACTTTGGACAACACCAGGAGGTGAATGCATGTGTCAAATTGTTGTTGTCTTGTTACCATGAAGGTTATATATGGTTATACCATCANGAGAATAGATCAAAGATATTTAACACTAGAGACCCAGATGTCGAAGCTGCCAGAACATTAAAAGATCCACATGAGACTGAATTACTTACTGCAGATAAAGAAGAGGTATTACCCCTGAATCCTAGGAAACAATATCAATAGCGCGCAGTGACTATGTCAAATGAAGATAGGAATCAGAATGGAAAAAGACATACCGAGACGAAGCTCATTGGAAAGAAGGCTAGAAAGCTAAGTAATAAGAGGGATAATATTGAAAAGTTACAGAAGGTTTCAGAGGGAAATTCACAGACGAAAAAATTGCACAATTGGAGCTTCGTCAGGATATCAGAACAACGACACTTGGCACTTCGCCATGGTGAAGCAATATAGTCATTGGGGACATTATAACCGTTCGATTGACACTCCGAACGGGGAAAAAGGAAATTATGGTTCATCACCAGACCATTGGACCGTGCCATAAAGGACATAACAGGGTTAATGGAGGCTTCATACCCGTTGCAAGAGAACCGTTGTTATGTTACCTATTTATCCCATCGTGCCGCGCACCGAGATTTTTTTTTCTAATTGAGAGTTTGAGCCCACAGACTAAGCCGAGTTTATACAGTGATCATCGCACTCTTTCTCTCTATCTCACTACTGTGTCTAAGTTATTCTCTGAACTTGCTATTGTTAACCCCAAGTGTGTATGTTGGACAAATTGAACGCCATAGAGAAATTTTTTGAATAATTTTTGATCGACTTGATGAATGAGAGAGTCATGTCGATGTCTGCAGGTATCTAGGCTTCATCCACGAGAACAGTGCAAGAGTCTCCGTCCACTGCTCGAGGAGCAAGACCGTCCCGACCATCCGATGAGAAGCAAACTAAGAAAAAGTATGACTTAGCGAATGCTAAACTGATCTCGACTATCTTACCTACCTATATACCACCTTTGAGCGGTGTTGTAAACCGCGATAGCGTACCTAGAGATTTTGAGTATGCCTTGGTCACTGCGCACCTTCTGAAGGGGATATGTGCAGTTCGCACAAACCAAGAAAATATTGCAGCGTTGAAGTTTAGTGACTTCAACATCGGTGACAGGAAAGTTTACAACATGCTCGCCTCACATAAGTACCTGAAAAGAACAAAGGGAAAGAATTCGAAGATCGTCCCTCAGTCATGGACCCATAACCTCACACAATCCACCCTGCTGAACATTATGAAGATTCTGGACTTTGGACAACACCAGGAGGTGAATGCATGTGTCAAATTGTTGTTGTCTTGTTACCATGAAGGTTATATATGGTTATACCATCACATAACAGTGGATCCAATGTTGATAATTTAGATCACTGGGCTTAGTATGCAAGGCCCTGACCCACAATATTTCTATCCCAAAAAAACCATGGATCGTGCTCTAGCTCAAAGGATCAAGGACACTTATGGAGATGTCGAGAAGGGCATGTGAGGCTACAAGGTAGCCTCTATCTAGAGTGACGCAATGTGCCTCACCTACCAATTGATAACATGAAAGTTAGTACGAAAGAAACGACCCACCCAAGTGACGTGTTTTGTAGTCGACCTCGCAGGGAAGTGCGCGGAGGGCCTACAAATGAATTGGGCGAAGTACCTAGTGAACCAGTTAGAACTTGATTGTAGAGAAGAGCAAGATCAAGGGTATGAATTTCACTTTAGTTGGCTATTGATCCTCATCGCTTTCATTTCCTGGGAGATGCTGTGATCCAGGGGATCAAATTTTGCTCAAAAATTCAAAGTGTTCAAAATCGCTTCAAATCAAACGAGAGCGTAGGTCTCGTCGTTACAAACCCAACACAACTCGTTTGGTTTCAAATGGACGTTAGGAGTGAGAGATATCACGTTCTGTTCAAAATGACAAACAAATAAAAAAAAAGGGATGCTGATTGTATAGTTCGTACAGTTCGTACGGAGGCTGACGTGGCAGGCCATATGAGACATGACAGGAAACTATTGAGACAGTTGGCATGTGACATGGCTTGTTGGCAGTGAACGGGATGGCGACACATGGCCCAATCAATGGATGCCACGTGTCACATGTTTATTGGTTTAACATCTTTGCACTTGGCAGGAGTCAACCCCGTGACCTCTGGGCAGGGTAAAGCCTTGGGAAAGGCCACCCAACCGGCGCACCTACATGTGTTACTTAACATATGTATGTGTTGTAATATATTTGAATTTGCAAATATGTGAATTGGGGCGTGAACCAGGTCGGGGCTAAGCCCCGGCCCACAGTTATATATATGTATTGCATACGACTAGTGCTATGGGCGGTTAAACCCACCATAATATATATATGTGTTGTAACCATTTTGATATGCGAATGGTTTGACATATGACATGTGACCAATGTGTATGCGCGCAGTTTAATCCTACGGTTTTGTATATGGTTTGAACTTTATCCCTATTGTGTATTGCACGCGGTCATGTGGTGACCATGTGCCCACAGGCCTTGGTAGTTAATGGCCGACGCGTAACTGTTTGACAGTTTGTATCAGTTGTGAGGTTGCANAACTAAGAAAAAGTATGACTTAGCGAATGCTAAACTGATCTCGACTATCTTACCTACCTATATACCACCTTTGAGCGGTGTTGTAAACCGCGATAGCGTACCTAGAGATTTTGAGTATGCCTTGGTCACTGCGCACCTTCTGAAGGGGATATGTGCAGTTCGCACAAACCAAGAAAATATTGCAGCGTTGAAGTTTAGTGACTTCAACATCGGTGACAGGAAAGTTTACAACATGCTCGCCTCACATAAGTACCTGAAAAGAACAAAGGGAAAGAATTCGAAGATCGTCCCTCAGTCATGGACCCATAACCTCACACAATCCACCCTGCTGAACATTATGAAGATTCTGGACTTTGGACAACACCAGGAGGTGAATGCATGTGTCAAATTGTTGTTGTCTTGTTACCATGAAGGTTATATATGGTTATACCATCAAATAACAGTGGATCCAACGTTGATAATTTAGATCACTGGGCTTAGTATGCAAGGCCCTGACCCACAATATTTCTATCCCGAAAAAACCATGGATCGTGATCTAGCTCAAAGGATCAAGGACACTTATGGAGATGTCAAGAAGGGCACATGAGGCTACAAGGTAGCCTCTATCCAGAGTGACGCAATGTGCCTCACCTACCAATTGATCACATGAAATTTAGTACGAAAGAAATGACCCACCCAAGTGACTTGTTTTGTAGTCGACCTCGCAGGGAAGTGCGCGGAGGGCCTACAAATGAATTGGGCGAAGTACCTAGTGAACCAGTTAGAACTTGATTGTAGAGAAGCGCAAGATCAAGGGTATGAATTTCACTTTAGTTGGCTATTGATCCTCATCGCTTTCATTTCCTGGGAGATGCTATGATCCAGGGGATCAAAATTTGCTCAAAAATTCAAAGTGTTCAAAATCGCTTCAAATCAAACGAGAGCGTAGGTCTCGTCGTTACGAACCCAACACAACTTGTTTGGTTTCAAATGGACGTTAGGAGCGAGAGATATCACGTTCTGTTCAAAATGACAAACAGACAAAAAAAAGGGATGTTGACTGTATAGTTCGTACAGTTCATACGGAGGCTGACGTGGCAGGCCATATGACACATGACATGAAACTATTGAGACAGTTGGCATGTGACATGGCTTGTTGGCAGCGAACGGGATGGCGACACATGGCCCAATCAATGGCTGCCACGTGTCACATGTTTATTGGTTTAACATCTTTGCACTTGGTAGGAGTTGACCCCGTGACCTCTGGGCAGGGTAAAGCCTTGGGAAAGGCCACCCAACCGGTGCGCCTGGATGTGTTACTTAACATATGTATGTGTTGTAATATATTTGAATTTGCAAATATGTGAATTGGGGCGTGAACCGGGTCGGGGCTAAGCCCCGGCCCACGGTTATATATATGTATTGCATACGACTAGTGCTATGGGCGGTTAAACCCACCATAATATATATATGTGTTGTAACCATTTTGATATGTGAATGGTTTGACATATGACATGTGACCAATGTGTATGCGCGCAGTTTAATCCTACGGTTTTGTATATGGTTTGAACTTTAGCCCTATTGTGTATTGCACGCGGTCATGTGGTGACCATGTGCCCACAGGCCTTGGTAGTTAAAGGCCGGCGCGTAACTGTTCGACAGTTTGTATCAGTTGTGAGGTTGCACCCGGTGCTAAGTTTTTACGCTTAAAGATACGTGTGGGCTAGGTTGAGTCAACAAGGGTGCGTTTTGTAGATGCAGAGACAACAAGTTTGAAGGGAGGACTTCCAGGAAGCCTATCTTCTTCAATTTTTGGCCAAACGAGGTGCCAAAAAAGCCCAGCTAGGGGTTTTTGGATGTTATGAAGCTATTGGAGTAGTCTATTTGGAATTTTGAGCATTGTAAAGCACATTTTTGAGCACTTTGAGAAAATAATACAAATGATCCATTGGAAGCTGGACCAGGAGATGTAGCCCAAGAGAGGGGTGAACTCCTTTATTATTTGCTGTGTTATGTGTTTTCTGTTCACTGATTTTGCTGTTGTTTATATGCATCTTGAATGAGTAAATCCTATTAAAGTTGTGTTTCAAATTTGATCCATTTTCATTTTAAAACATAAAATTTAACTTGAAAATATTTTCAAGAATACAAGTCTTCTTCACTTTTAGATCAAGTTGGTATCAGAGCATAGGTTTTTTAAGACTTGATTATTTGCAAGTGTTTTGTTTTCTGATGCTCACAAGGTTGAAACTCACAAGAGGAGAAGGTCAACTTGTA
>JZKD02S1721359.1:49313-67005 GCA_000966675.3 Picea glauca
TTTGGTTCTTTCCTTTCTGAGTAGGAACCCTTAATCCAATCCCTGGCTAACACACTTGTAGAGGTAAATGAAACCTACAGAAGACAAGGTGTTGTAGTCCCTTTCTGTCTGAGCAAAAACACTTTAACCAAATATCTAGCTAGCACACTTGCAAAGGTAAAGGAAATCTACAGAAGACAAGGTGTTGTAGTCCCTTTCTGTCTGAGCAAGAACACTTTAACCAAATCTCTGGCTAGCACACTTGCAAAGGAAATCTACAGAAGACAAGGTGTTGTAGTCCCTTTCTGTCTGAGCAGGAACACTTTAACCAAATCTATGGCTAGCACACTTGCAAAGGAAATCTACAGAAGACAAGGTGTTGTAGTCCCTTTCTGTCTGAGCAGGAACCCCTTAACCAAATCTCTGCTAGCACACTTGCAGCAATAAACGAATTCTACAGAGGGTATGATGTATCGATCCCTTTCTGTCTGAGCAGGGACCTTTAACCAATTCTCTGCTAGTCTCACAAAATCATCACACAAGACTGCTGATAAAAAGAATTACAAATTCCATTCAGTAACTAAGACAGAGTTAGTAGTGTTCAGCAAAGCGGAATTCATTAAAACAGTGTTTCAGCAAACAACAGTTAAACAAAATGTAAACAGAAATTATACTAACACACTTCTATCTAATGGGTGAATCTTGTGAAGAAGGTGGGCCCTCCCTTCTCACAAGATTCCCCTGAGCGAAAAGCTAGAGAAGGATACTCAAAGAAATCTTATATTCATCTGTCGAAATATCACATTACAAATTGAAAGAATAAAATACGTCCCGCTTCTCTGGAGTTGCTTCAATGCATCAAAACTTGGATATCTCGAATGGTGACTTCCCCTGAATTTAAAGAGGAAATCCCTTCAATACAATCATTACAAAGCATATCTGAATCCTATCCTAAATCGGATCTTCTTTCTAAATCAGCATAGGATGTCCTATTCTTACGCAACCGAATGCTAATACAGGAGCTGAGCGAGGTATTTTTGTTATGGCTGGTGTAACAGCTCCTTCTCATCGTTGTTGATGTTGTTTCAGCATCGCAATTCACGGGCTGTTTCAGCCACGTGAATTGCGCTTTTGACTATGTCGGCCTTGACCGCTAACTGTAACGGCTTGTGTTTCAGCATGGTTGGTTCTGGAGGTCTCCTCTGTGTTTCAGCATCTGCAATTCTGAACTGTGTGACAGCTCTGTGTTTCAACATCTGCATCCTCGAACTATGTAGCAGCTCTATGTTTCGGCATATGCGACCTTGGACTGTGTAGCAGCTCTGTGTTTCGGAATATGCGACCTTGGACTATGTAGCAGCTCTGTGTTTTGGCATATGCGACCTTGGACTGTGTAGCAGCTCTATACTTCAGCATCAGTTCAGCAACAATGATCTTGGACAGTTCTATGTTTCAGCACAGGCCTCAAATGTTGTTCTGCAGTTATGGACACTTATGCACTTCTAATCAATAGTTAAGTACGAGAGTGATGTAAAATATCATGCAAAATAGATTAAACGTATAGTAATGAGAAAGGACGTTGTATACCTTGGAATGATCAGATGAAGTGATAATATAAGTCTAAATACAGGTGATCAAGGGTATAATAATGGTGAAAAGTATGGGCAAAAAGGGTACATTGCGTGGTCCTAACATGGTCCATATATCATCACGATTTCGCATCTCACGATTCCTTCGATGGAGGTTCTTGTCACTCCAAGTTATGATAGGTGAAACTCTGAAATGGAGCTTAGATCAATGGTCCACGATCTCGATGAATCTACAGTCTAGATCTCATCATGAATTTTCATCTCACAATTCCTTTGATGGAGGTTCTTGTCTCTCCAAGTCATGATAGGAGAAACTCCAAAATGGAGCTTAGATCAACATTCCAAGTCTTTTGGTGTATTGATGGTCAGGATATTTTCATGATTTCACAAGTCTTCATTGTGTCTGCATCGGGATTTCGAGATTTTGCGAACTCGCTTCACTTTGAACTTTTAAAGATCGTGAAAATTCTCCTAGATCCTACGATGGTCAATCCTCGCGCTCGGATCTAATGCCCGAGATCTATTCTCCATATCTGCACGCTCTTCTTGTCTACATTGAGATCTGATAGTCATCAAAAATTTTGAATTGTTGATCCAACGATCACTATTGTTTCTCCTCCCCCATTATCACTACGCTGTTGATCATGCTGATATTTTCCATCGCTATTCTTGCCAACAATCCTCTGCACTATCTCTTCTGAGCTTATTCAAATCTTCTCTGTAGTGTCTTCTCATAATGCCCATCTATTACATACTTTCTGTACTCATGCCATCTTCATTGTTGTACTTGCCATCAATGACAAGCATTCGTTGTCTATTAAATATTTGCCAACATGTTTATTATTCATTATTCAATCTCTTATAGTTTAGGGAGAATATTCTCTTCAGTTCACACTTCAGTTTGATCAGTTGAGTGGAGTCTAGATGCCACATTGGGATTATCACCATGCAGCATTGGGATCATCACTAGATAATTTACATTATCCTTGGGTTCATCACCAGACTAGCACATTACTCACGATTCCATGATCTCCTCCTCACTTCACTATATTTTAGACAGTTAACTGAAGACTGAGAGACTATTTAACTCAGACTAGGTGGCAGTTTACTCCCGTAATTGTTGGTGTGTGTCCAGATCACTCTAGAACACCACTATGGCACATTGGATTCTCCTCTAGTGTGGATTATTTTATTTATACAGATTATATTATGTATGAATTATCATTCATTCATTCAGTTAATGTGAATTCTTCCATTCTTTCTCTCCTGCTTCTCTTTTCTCATATTTTCTCTACAAATTGTGAATGTCATTTTCTAGCTAGATCCATTTTATGAACATTCAACACATTTACATGGTATCAGAGCTTACGGACTACTATGGAAGAGACACACCAAATTATTTTTGCAGGTACCAAAGATTGAAGACAGTGTAAAAATGGAATTTCCAAAAGAATTCATTCTTACACCGTACAATTTCTTTGCATGGAAGGAGAAGATGATAATGAATATTCAAGGCAGAGGATTATATAGGTTAACCATGAACACAGAAACCAAGCCAACATCAGGCATAGAAAAATCCAAGTATCTAAATCGAATGGATGAAGCGTTTGGAACTATTTGCAGTCTCATTTCTCCTAAACTCCTCTTTCACATATCCTCTTGTAAAAATCCCAATGAAGCTTGGACCACCATGGAAGGAATTTTTTGAAAATGGGACGAGATGAGGGGACACATGCTCAAGGTGGAATTTCTCACATTGGATCCAAAATCTTTGACAATATCCAAGATTTATTTACCAAATATAAGGATTTGTTGTCACAACTCAAGGCTTGCGGGATTAATAAATCTAAGGAGGAGAAACAAATGGTTCTCACCATTCTCTCCAAGATTGGTCTGGAATAATCAGTTTTTGTATCCACATTTTATTCAGTTAGGCTTTCCTATGGATCCACCTGGACGATGCCCTCTCTTTATCCCTTTATCGAGTCTCTGACACAAGAAAAAAACAATCTCATCAATATGGGAAAAATCAAAGGCCCAAAGGTGCATGCACTTACTCTACAAGACGGTAGTGGTCATCAATATCATAAATCTAAGGACAAAGACAAAAGGGAATAACATCCAAATACAAAGAAGGAAGGGTACTCAAAACCCTTTATGATGCCTTTGGATCCAAAGGTGGAAAGGGAAGAAAAGGGGAGAAATGCACTTACTTCCATAAAGGATTACATCCAGAATATGAATGTATGCAGAAAAAGATAGATCAAATGTCCCAAATACTTCAGAAAAACAAACTCATAGATTGCATCCCTGAGGGTGACAAGAAGAAGAAGCCATAAGATCATAATCCCAAGAAAGACAATTATAGCCATGCTTTGATTGCCATCAACTCCTCTATCGATGCTTGGATCATAGATTTAGGTGCATCACACCACATGGAAGCCACAAAATAAGTATATTATCCATTGGATGCATGCAAAGTTCCTCCTATTATGATGGGGGACAACTCTTCAGTCAAGGTCACCGACAAAGGAAGAATTGAACTCACAAACGAAAGCTTCGAGAATGTGTTGCACGTTCTCAAACTTTCCGTCAATATTCTCTCTATGTATCATATGACAAAATACGACACCAGAAAGAGATTCATATTCACACATGATGTAGTGGATATCTATGACATGCAAACCAATTCCATGGTTTCTACTGGTGAGGTAAATCATCAATCTAGAATTTACACATTTTTTGAATTTATTGAACCATATTTTGCATTACTTCTTACCCGTGATGATAAAAGTAGTAGGATATGGCATGAAAGGTTTGGGCATTTAAATTTAAGATATATGCAACAAATTATCAAGCAAGGAATTGTTGATGTTCTACCTAACATCCACTTCTCCAAAGGAATTTGTGAGGGATGTGTTCTTGGAAAACACCCTCAAGAGAAATTCGACAAAGGAAAGGCTCATAAGACTTCCTTTACATTAGATATGATCCATAGTGACCTCATGGACTCTTTTCCACATCCATCAATTATTAAAGAAAGGTACGTGCTCATTTTTGTTGATGATTTCTCATGCTTCACATGGATTTTCTTTCTCAAGAAAAAATCAGAGGTCTTTCAACACCTGAAAGATTCCAAAGCCCTTGTTGAGACACAGTCAAGAAAGAAAATCAAAGTGCTTAGAACATATAATGGGGGATAATATGTCAACCATGATATATAGTATATTTTTCATAAGGTCAGGATTCAATTGCAACACATGGTTCCTTATACTCCGCAGCAAAATGAAGTTGTTGAGCAGGAAAATAGATCTCTAAAAGAGATGGAATATTGCATGCTACATGCAAAGTCACTTCCACAAAGATTATGGGTTGAAGCACTTAATTGTGAAACCTAAATCAAAAAACAATATCCCCATAGATATTTCTAGGATAAGACCCCCTATGAGGCTTGGAGCGGCCTGAAACCTGAAGTGACCCAATTTTGTATTTTCGGTTAATGTGCATGGGCCAAGATTCTCTCTGAGAAGAGGAAGTAACTTGGTCCATAGAGCATAGAGTGTATATTTTTCAGATACCCCAATGGTGTGAAGGGATATAGACTCATTGATATTTCCTTGAACTGAATCATTATTGAGCATAGTGTCCAATTCAAGGAAATTGTCTCGCATGTACCTCAACAGCTGCATGCAAACACTTTTGTTCTTCCACCTGTCAGAGATGATTAGCATGCAGATTTTGACTCTTCTTCAGATGATATTTATGATTCATAGAATTCATATGATCTAGATACAGAGTCAATACAGTCAGAAGCTGAGTTAGTGCATTCATATGCATATGTAGATGTAGATCCAGAGAAGAGGCCCAAATGGGCCAATACTACTCTTCAGGATGGAGGAGATTTTTTTGGCGATCCAGCTAATATTAGGATGACTCGATATTATTTAAAGGATCCTCCTCTTGAAATTACTTCCATTAAACCATTGCCACTCGGGCATATTTTCTTGGTCCAGTCTTCAGATCCATAGTCCTGTGGTGAGGCTATTGGAAATACCTTTTGGGAATCCACCATGCAGAAGGAATACAAATCCCTCCTCGAGAACTAGACTTGGGATCTAGTTCCCATTCCTTCAAGAAGGAAACATTTTAAGTGCATATGGGTCTATAGGACCAAGAGCGCAGCAGATGGATAACTTAGAAAATACAAATCTAGGCTAGTTGCCAAAGGATTTCAATAGGTGCACGACATTGACTATGGTGAGACCTTCACTCCAGTGGTGAAGATGGATTCCATATGTTTGGCACTTTCCATTGCGGTAGCTAAAGGATGGGAATTCCATCAGATGGACATGAAGAATGCATTTCTTCACTAAGATCTCTCTGAGGAGATCTATATGGAGCAGCCCTAGAGTTTATGCAGAATTCATCTTTGGTTTGTCAACTAAAGAAGTCTCTTTATAGCCTCAAGAAGGATCTGAGGGCATGGGATGCCAATATGGACTCCTACCTGTTGTCACAGAACTTTGTATGTTATAAGTTAGACCCAAATGTTTACATGCTCAAGACGGTTGATTCACTTCTACTCCTAGTTTTGTATGTTGATGATTAGTTGATCATCGATTGCTTGACTTCAACGATTGTTGCAGTCAAGAGGATTCTACATGATAGGTTCTTGATGAGGGACATGGGTCTGCTACATTTCTTCCTTGGACTTGAGATCAGCAAGGATGCATCAAGAATCAAACTGTCTCAGGCCAAGTATGCACGAGATATTTCACATGGCAAACTACAAGTCTACCCTGAATCCTTTCCTATCAGGAGTCAAAATTGAGGATGGCGGGGACACTCCACTATTTGATACCACACTATACATAAATCTAGTGGGGAGCTTGTTGTATCTCACACACTCCATACCATACCTCTCCTATGTAGTTGGAGCAGTCTCCAGTTTCATGCAGGAGCTGCATGAGCTACATTGGAAAGCTAGAAATGATATCCTTCGATACGTACAAGGAACCATCACCTTTGGGATTCACTATGCAACATAATATGCATTGCACCTCATCGGGTTCACTAATTATAACTGGGTTGGTGTTAAAATTGATCGCTGGTGCACATATGGTTACTCACTCAGTCTTGGTTCTGGGCCTATATATTGGTCAAGCAAGAAGCAGGTTGTTATTTCTCTATCTTCAGTCGATTAAAAGTACAGAGGGGTAGTTAACATAACCATTCAGGCTATGTGGCTACAACATTTTCTCATTGAGTTGGGAATTCAGTTTCATCGGTTGATTGTCATTTGGTATGACAACCAGAGCACTCTGAAGTTCTGTAGAGATCTAGTTCAGAGGCAGCAGATGAAGCACATAGAGATCCACATGCACTACATACAAGACTTAGTAAATGATGGTATCATTGACCTATAGTTATGTCCTTCAGCAAAACAAAGTGCAGACATCTTCACCAAGACCTTCACTGAGTAGAAGTTTCATTCTTTGCGCAGTCTCTTAGAGTGAAGGACATAATTGCAAACAACTGTCAGTTCTTCTTTTTACATACATTGTACTTTGAGGGGGGTTTTCCCATGATATTTTCCCTCTTTCCTCATTTATTTCAATGTATCTTTTGTATTTGGGTACCTAGCATGGCCTCGTTGTCGAGACCCATTCTTTATTTTCACCATAGTGATGTTTAGGGGGGGTGTTGGAGATACTTCACACACATCTATAATTTGTTTTTCCTAAGGTTTTCCCTATGTTTATTAGTCATTATTCAGTTTCCTATACTTTAGGGAGAATATTCCTCTAGGAGAATATTCTCTTCAGTTCACACTTTAGTTTGATCAGTTGAGTGGAGTCTAGATGCCACATTGGGATTATCACCATGTAGCATTGGGATCATTACCAGCTAATGCACATTTTCCTTGGGATCATCACTAGACTAGCACATTACTCATGATTCCATAATATTCTCCTTACTTCACTCTGTTTCATTCAGTTAATTGAAGACTGAGAGACTAGTTAACTCAAACTAGGTGGCAGTTCACTCCTGTAACTACCTAAGAGACTAGACTAGGTGGAAGTTTACTCTCATGACTGCTTGTGTGTGTCCAAATCACTCTATACCACCACTATGGCACATTGGCTTCTCCTCCAGTGCACATTAGTTTAGTGATACAAAGTATATCATGTGTAAATTATCATTCATGCATTCAGTTAATGTGAGTTCTTCCATTCTTTCTCTCCTGCTTCTCTTTTCTCATATTTTCTCTACAAATTGTGTATGTCATTTGCTATCTAGATATATTATATGCAGATTCAACACATTTACATGTTGATCCTAACCACCATTTTTTCAATATCAAGAGATATTAATATTTTCTCTACCGGTTCTATTATGGATTCTTTATTATTGATTCATCAATTATGAAAGGACTCTTCAAACAAGTTCATAATAGGATGTTCTTGAATAGGAGGATACATAATTCTATCCATCAATAACTAAAAAATTATAATAATATTGATAGGTCACATTCCAGACGAAATTTTAACTACTAGGTACAAATGATACCATAAAAGCCTCTCGTGGGTATAAACTTAGACCTGGAAATTATAATTATAATTTTGTCTATAATAAATTCAATTTGGAATGATGTCTCACATTCTTGGCCATGCATAAATGACATGACCATGAACTCATAGGACATGACATCTGTAGTCAATATAAAGAAATAGGAGTACTACAAAATGAACTATGCAAAAGAAACCCTCTTTAAAAATATACTAACACAGAAAAAGAAAAATTGGCTCAATAATGAAGGTTAGCCTACCCTAGTGGAAATCACTGATTTTGGACATGCAATGGTGTTATAAAGTCTCTAAAATTATTGACTCATGAAGAACATAAATATTGGTTGAAACACAAAATACATAATATCAATTTTCAATTTAAGCTCAAAACACATAATACATCAACATTTGTATTGGATTCCAGGCATAAGATCCATTTTCAATTTAGACTCAAAACACATAAAAAACAATTTTCAAATTAGGCTCAAAACACATAAAAAATAATTTTCAAAGTAGGCTCAAAGCACAGGACATTCTCCTATCACAAAAACCTAACTACTTGGTTGAAATTTGACTTTAAAAAATTCCCTATATGTACTCACTTCAGATTTTCCATGTACTCTTGCACTGGAACACCTTGTAAAAAACATCATAGATACTTTTCTAACTTTACTCATCACAAGTACCTGTATGCTACTAAGTTCTAACTTTATTAGAATAAAATGTACAGATTATTTCAAAAATGATTGCAAAAGAAACAAAAATATCTCAATATATATGAAAGAGAGATACATCCCAATATGATAGAGATGTTGTTAGATTTGTCACATGGGTGACTCTTTCCTTAAAAATATATATAATGCTTATAAAAAATAATAGTAATACTACACATCAACCAAATATTGACACAAACAAAACAAAACAAAAATCTCTATATATATGAAAGAGAGAGATTTGATATGTGGTATGTACAACTACTATAAAAGTTGATATATATATATATATATATATAGAGAGAGAGAGAGAGAGATAGAGAGAGAGAGAGAGAGAGAGAGAGAGAGAGAGAGAGAGAGATAATAGAAACACTATATATATGATATTTACATAGAAATATTGTTGCCCATCTCTTTCATTTGTGCCTAGATCCATTTTAAATGATCAAAACATTTATTCCTCGATATTTTATCCCTCTTGATACTTKATATATCCAAAGTTAAATATGGACCTATCCTAGTATTGCTTCAAGTGTCAACCATGTCATGGGATGAATGTGCAACTACTATACATTCCCACTAACTTCATTATAGTTGAATATTTAATCTATAAAAGATACCATACCAACATGAAAAAAGTGGGAAATTCAAATGTGTTTTAAAGTACTATTAATGGTTCATAAGCTCCCCAAGGTTCTTCATAAAAAGATTATCCCTACTAGAAAAATGCACTACTCCATAGGAAAAAGATTCCCAACATATACAATTATGAATTGCAGAACTAGTTTTGATATGTTGTTCAAAATGTCCCATGAACATAATCAACTAAAAAATATATCATCCAACCTACACACCACAATCAACTAAAACGAGTTATTTTCTAGGCCCTCCAAAACACCTTGATAAATATAGAGGAAAAGGCTCTAATCAAATAACAATGGTGAAATAAATGAATGATACTCAAATTCTGAGCACCAATGATTTCAACTGTCAACTATAATCTTGAATCCTAGTAGAAAAAAAAATGAGACAAAATGAATTTAATCATTATAAAAATATTAAAAAATCCATTTGATATAGATGCAAAGTGAAAATTTTCAACTCAGGTCCCATTGCTTACTCCTAAGCCATAAATAATGACCTGAGCAAATAAAATGACTATTCAAGCAAAAAGCCATAAATTCAGGCCATGAACTCATTATCTTGGAGGTAATAAGACACCCAACTTTTGTTTTCCAAATTTACATTAGTCTACCAAAACCTTAGAGACCAAATACACCTGATGACACAAAACAAGTATTTATCAAACACAAAAAAAGGTAGAAAGCAATAATGATATGTGATAGTTGAGGTAACAAGTTAAGAAATGAATGAAACTTTGCATTTTTTGAAGACTTGTTGTATTTATAGCTATAAAACTGTCTATAACTACATGATTTGCTTGAAAGAATCAATTATTCAATTTATGATAGCTAATTTTAAGTTTTACTTTCATATATCTATGTACTAATGTAATCATTTTGCAGTCCTCAGTTGCAAATTCCCATAAAACTTGCTCATGAGGAAGAAACAAAAATTGTATTTTTATGGTGAGATTGTGATTAGCATGATCTCCAACCCATAATTTGTAATAGACCCAAAAACAAAACTCTTTAGAATTGGATACTTTATCCAATATCAATGATTTTAATTTTATTACAAATATTCTATCGGACTCTTTCTTACCATGTCAAGGATATTTTGATAGGAGAGGAATCAAGAGTGAAAAATGATAGATGCATTTCAAGCATTGAGTTTTCGCACTAGCAAACAATTCTACAAGACCTATAATCTCCTCAAGCCCTGCCAAGAAGCTATGTATCCATTAACAGATAAATATCTCCCTGGAACCTCTATTATACAAAACAAGGCTAACCCTTATGCTATTGTATGATAATAGATATTAGTAACAATAAATACAAAATGGTCTTATTAAATTTGGTATTTACTATTGATGTATGATCCTAGATTAAAGTTTGTTGTAGGACCTCTATTGGAAATAGTAACAAAGAGATAAAATAAGGTATTTTGGATTTTTATGAATTGTGTGACAACACAAAATGAAACTACCAAAATTTTTGTGAGCATGCACTCAATTAAAAAGTCAACAAAAATCATCCAATATACTCTCACCTGATTTACACATAAAGTCTGAATTGGAATTATCCAAATTATTCAATTTTACACTTCATCATTCATATTATGATCATTTTGATCTAAAATATTTTTTAAGGTATTTAAGATAACATGACAACGATAAATTCCCCTACATTTTTAAAGAGGTGGTACTCCTCTATCATTATTTCATATACAGAAAGAAAACTATAAAATACTAAGTTTTCAAAAGATAAATATTCACGTGAAAAGGATGCCTGAGAAAGGACCAGGCTTGTTTAGAAAATGAATATTCACAATATGATACAAGACTGTAAATAATAAGAATAAGGAATTTGAAAATAAAACATTCCCATTGTAGCATTATCAAGACAAGATGCATCATTGAATAAGATAAGAAGCATGTCTCGCATTCACAGAGAACTTGACATGATTATTTCATTAGAAATCCAAACAATATTTTGATGGACTTATATTTGAAACCTTATGTTTTAAAATCAGATTCCGATAAATCACTAATGTAATGCCCTGAATAGTTCTTTGGGGATCCTAAAAAATATACAATTGTTTATTTAAAAATAATAGTGTGTGAAATGTTCATGAAAAATTAAAATGAATTTGTCCTTCAAAGAGTGTTTGGATTGGGCTCTCAGGGACCAGAAATTAAAAAAAGACCTAAAAGAAAAAAAAGAGACAACCAAGGGTTGGCCTTTGGTTTTCACAAATATTGAAACAAGAAATGTTGGGTAACTACTAAATGAGAAAAAATAATAATAATAATACTTCTTGACTTACTATGATGGAAAATATCCTTCTATTTTCTTTTTGGAGTGATTCTTGTAGAGTTTTCGGCTAAAATTTTGCGGTAGTTGTAACTAGATTTGGTTGATCTGGCTTAGTTATCTTTATCAATGCTCTCTTCAACCATAATTTGATATACTCCTGCATGGAGGAAACCGTTGTCTCGTGTTTAATTCTTGCATTGAATAATTATTTCTCAATATCTCTAATATCAAAATTGAGTTCGTGCAATGTATCTTGAACATCTTCATTCTTATTTACATAGAGAATCAGCCACTTTTCTACTTCCTCTTCTGAGTATTCAGTTATTTCATTGAACTCATTTTCCCATGAAACTTTTAAGGCATCCAATTGTTCTTGTAACTAATATTTAGAAATTAGAATTGAATCCATTATCAAAAGTGGGCCCCTCATCTCCTTCGTCAAATCAACAATCTTTAAAAATAAGTCACCCATTTTTCTATTTATGACATCACATTCCTCTAGTAATTCTTTTAAACATTCAATCATTTTTATCCATCCAACATTGATCTTCCTTAATATTATTTTTTAAGGGAGATTTTTCTCTCTCCTTTTCATGTCATTCATATTAGATATTTCGGTAGAGAATATGCGAACAACTTCCTAGTATAATTTTTCATCATTGTCCAGGTCATTTTGGAGATATTATTTGAAATCTGTAATCCTTGAAGAAAGTATAGTAGAACTTGTACCTAGCTCCCATATATCAAAGATTAGAGCAATTCTGTTTTTTATATTTTCTCTAATAAATTGTTTGATGGTTGTCAATAATTTTGAATCACCCCTTATCCTGGAGCTTGGTTTATGAGCGTCTTTTAAAGTATTGAGAGGTTGGATGGTGGCAATTGGCCTAGTGAACAAAGGCTCTGGTAGTAAGGCATTCTCTAATTATTTGATTTTTTCTTTCAAGACTTGGTTTTCTTGTTCAATTTAATCAATTGAGGACTTGAGTGCTTCTCTGGTTGCTTAGTGAAATTGCATGACTTTTGAGGGTTTTATCTATAGTAAATCAATCTCATAGTTTCACTTCTCGGCAACATTTTTATTTTTCAAATTAATTTTTCATTCGACATTTTTTAGACTCTTTTTTAAAGGTCGTGTGGTGCAATGTAACATATTCCTCCTCAAAAATTAATTCTCTTAGCAAGACAAATCTGTGTTATTTATTTGTTTTCCAAAAATATTTTTGCGGCCTAATCAGTCTCTTCTTCTTCTGCATATACTTCCATATATTTAGGTTCATGTACTGGAATTTCCTTCTCTCCCTTATGAATTACATCTATTTTTATTTTGAGTGATACAGGGGCAATATGATCTTTTCCACTATTTCCTTTTGGAGGGTTTTCATCCCCTCCTACACCATAATTTCCCGAATTGGAATTATTTTGTCCAAGAGTGCTTCCCTAGGTCTGGTTTTTCATCGAAGAATTCCTTTGTGACACATTTGGTGAACTAGGGTTAGGTTTACCACTTCTCATGGTTCAACCCTTTTGTTTATGTTGATCATTAGTGTTGACCAAGGTGTTAGGATCATCACCAACTTTGTCAGGGATAGCTTCCATGGGGTTTTGATTATCCCCACCTCCTTCTTTAAATTGAGTATTCTTTACAAATGATGAGTCATACTCGACTGCAAACATATGTGTTGTAAATAAATCATTGGGGTCAAATCCTGGAATTTCAGGGACTTCTCTTAGTTTGAAATTATCAAAATTATTAGCAAGTTCATCCAAATGGGAAACATTTTTTACAGTGATTTCCCCAATTTTTTAGGGCAATGGAATGAACCGCTTTTCTCTCTTCTCATGAAATAAATGTGCACATAACTTGTATTTCTTGCAGACTTCAATAGCAAAGAATTTATTTAACACACAAAAAGGGAATAAGGAGGGGTTTTCCTCGAAACCATACATTCTTATGACGCTGAAATCATCCAAGGTTTCGAAAACCCCCTTTCATGCTAAAAAGGTAGCATCTTATATAGACAATCTCGATGTGGTCGGACCATAAACTAGATTCTTGAAAGTAGACAAGAAGGCATTCTGAACTTCATAAAAATCATATAGAGCTTTGTGTTTCCACAATGCTGGATACCAAAATTGCACTGGGTCTTTTCCAAAATCAATGCTCCTTACTCAAGGAAAGTCCTTAAAGATATGGCAATATGAAATTGTAAAAATCAGGTAGGAACCCATGAAGAATTTCTTATTTTTCTATAAATTTACAAGTTGGGAAGAAACTTCACTCAAAATAATGTGATCCTAGTCAAATAAAATTCTCTTGTGAAAAGAGAGATCTGAGACATACAATACATATCTCGAGACAGTGGTTGTAGATTCATGCCCAATAATTGTGGAGAATAGTCAGGAAAACTCTTTATAGGGGTATTTCAAAGAACATACCTCTATATGGGTGGAGTTCTTAGAGTAGTCCAACGGCTTCAAAAGAAAATTATCCAAGGTTTTTGTCCCTCCATGGTTGGCCTTTAAAAATGCATCTGCTTCTGAACTCTTGAATGTCGTAGTAGGCCCAGGGAGCCTAAGCATCCTTCTAAATACTATGGGTGCTAGAGAAATAGGCGTATTCCCCTACAATTAAATAATCCTCTTTTTACTATTGAAATTGTCAATGCACCAAATAATTGGCTCCTTAAAATTTGATACTTCTAGCATACAATCTGTCAATGATATTCCAGAAGTCCAAACCTTGTTTGAATTATTTTCTTCAAGAGGGAGTGTTTTATACCATTTAAATGCCTTAGACCATTGAAAAGAGCTAATATATTTACATTTTGGCCTCAATAGAGCCCTTTTCTCTGATTTGTCATATTTGGCAAAGGATGATTAGAACGAAAAGGTGGTGGTTTTGTCGTAATAAGAATTTACAATTGTGTAATAGAAAGTGTTGGTATAGGGGAAGACCCAGGGTTCACTCCAAGAGCGCATCAACAAGCCCTAACTACTATCCCTTTCGGCAACACCTGCGAAGCAGATGCAGTCTCACCCGAAGTAGCTAAGAGGGGGGTTGCAGGATAGAGATGTCTACAACCAGGGGAATATCAAGCGGAACTAATACAAAAATAATGCAGCATTTATATATCTCTTATCAGTTATATATACTCCACGCAGCTATACATATGATCTAGCACAATAATGTAAATAACAGTATAACAATGACAAAGATCCAGGTATCTGTTAACTCCCAAAATGAAACCGTCCTTTCGGCTGAGTTTTGGGTTGATATCATAGCTTTAGATAGTGTCTTCAAGTCATTTTTGAGTTTTTAACAGCTGAGAAATTTTTTGGTTTTGGTGTGTCTTAGGAAATAATCTATCCATAAAGTCTTCCCCTTCAAAATTGTAATTTTTTACTTTCCACAGCTAACGTATTTTCAAAAGGTTCATTGTGCGTTGTGGAAAGCACTCACTTTCAACAGCTAAGGATGTCGTTTCATCAGTTAAAAGCGTTGTGGAAAGTGACAAAGCGCGAAAGGTTTTGACAGACAGTTCTCACGTGGCACGCTGTGGAAAGTACCTACTTCCTATGGCTAAGGAACATTTTCAAGAGATGTGGCACACGATTTCACTTTTCATGGCTAAGGTGAGTTTCCTATCAAACGGTGCGCTGTGGAAAGTACTCACTTTCCGCAGCTAACGGGGGTTTTTCAAAGGAGTCGCGTGCTGGTGAAAGTAGCAAGCGAGCGTGATGGCAGAGATGTTCTACAAGCGTTGTAGCTGCATGAAGCAGAAATCACGTGCTCGTTATCCACGCATGCACAAAATGATGAGGTGATCACCCCCACATCAAAACAAGATCCGAGACATGCGCTGGTGGAAGCGGGCAATCATAGAAGTTCAATCTCGTGTACCAGGATATGACGGTAATTTGAAATCTTTCCAGAACCCACGCGCAACTATCATCACACCGGAAATGGAAAGTTTGGATTCGGCGACACAGGTACAGATGAGGTTCAGAGGGCCTGACACCATCAAATCAGGAAGAGTCAGTATAACACTGGTTGTTTCCAAAATACACTCAAGGTTTGCATTTGACCCAGCACAGAGTCGAAGTCGAGACTGCTTTCAGCAGCGCAGAACAAGGGTTCGACTAAAAAGGTTACAGGAGTTACAGTGGTCGAGTGTCGGAGCTGCAGAATGGTGAAAAAACGTGGTGGCCTTTTGCTTAAAGGAGAGCTCAACAATCTATCCTTTCTGGAATCACATCTCGAGGTTCAAAGACATTTTTTAAATGCGGGTTGCATGGAATTTGTAAAAATGTTGCAAACTGGGTATCATCAAGCCACAGCTGAAGCCTTCGCAATGACATTCGATGGCAGCAGAGCTCGGGTGGGTTTTGTAGAAGTCAAGGTGGACAAGGAGTCTATAGCAGCAGCTACAGGGTTATCGATGACTGGCCAAAGATGGTTTAAAACCACATCTCTAAAAAATCAGGATTTCAAGTTCTATTTGAAAGATGGATACAAGCACAAAGCCTGGAGTAAAGGCATGCTCGTTTCATACCTAGATGAAGAGTGGCAGCATTTATTCAAAGGCATTCAGTTATATATCACATCAGAAGGAAGATACGACAAGTTGATGATGTATCACTTTAAATTGATGGATCATTTTACAGGCAAGAATCCTATCAATTTGCCTTACTTTTTACATCACAGTTTGTCTAAAGTCTGCAAGAGAATTAGAACCCAGCCTTTAAGCTTGAAAGCTACCCTGTGTCACCTAGGACTCATAAAACTCATCATTCTACAAGAATTGAAGCAACAAGGGAGAAGTTGGGAACACTTCCTTTTCTGGGAAGGTTTCGAAACTCAAAATCAAACTGCAATTGAACAGATGGCAGGATCAAAGAAGAAAGCCTCTCCTCGGAGCAGCGTAAGAAGAAGAAGGGCCATACCAGCACCTTCAGAGGACAAGATATCAGGGGTGAAACCTCACAGTTTGAAAAGGAAATTGAATTTCGAGAAGACTACAGAGCCGACTATACAGCAGGACTCAGGCCACCCTACACAACAGAGTACAGGGAAGAACATCCTCAATTTACCCTACTTAGATTCAGAGTCTGAACAAAGAGATCACTGCCCTACCATCAAGGGCTCTGAAAAATCTGCAGAATGTGCTCAAAACTATGAAACATTAAGTCAAACAGAGCAAGGAGAATCGTCAAGGAAACCTAGATCAAATAAATCCCAGAGAATCAAACAACTCAAAGAAGTAATTGCTCAATAGGAAGTTCTTGAACGAGTGATAAAGGATAGATATAAAACGTTGTCTGACAACTTTGCCAAGATGAATGCATCATTCGAGAGTTTGGCCAAGGAGAGCGTTAAAGAGAAAAAGAAGAAGGAAAAGCTCGTCAACAACTGCAACAGACTAAGATTGCTTGCCCAACACCTCAAAAGGCGAATCAGGGGATTGAAACAAAAGCTAAAACAAAGGCCTCATCCAGACCTGCAAGTTCTTGCTCAGGTGGCAGTCAATATGCAAGGTGAAAAGTCAGATGTTAATTGATTTCAGTTCGAAATAAATTTTGAAGGCAAAAAACTCTTTTTTGTGCATATCGGGACTTTCAACAGCGCCAGGCTACTATTTCGCTACCCGTTAGTTGTTGAAAGCGATAACTTTCAACAGCTAACCCATGAAAGTTTCAAACGGTTACGCTGTTGAAAGTTATGCAACCAGGTTTTGAGGACAAAATCGCAACAGCTTGTTTCCAACTTGTTTTGAAGACATGCCAACGCGTCAATGGATCATTAAATTGCATGCAAAAAAGTTCAAACTCAGGTATTCGAGGAATTTTGGATACGCTTTCAACACCATATCCTAAAACTCAGCCATGAATATTGGGGAAAT
>JZKD02S1721359.1:90163-106647 GCA_000966675.3 Picea glauca
ATGTGATGGGTGTATTTGATGAAGTTTACATGAATCCCCAAAGGTGTGCTTATGGGACCCAAAGTTGGTTGAGGAATATGGACATGAAGGATAGTGTAAATGCAGGTAATACACTCATAGATGGATATCCCTTATCGTTTTTTTTCTAGTGATACGTGGTATGACACGTGGTTCCTGACAGTTAGGGAGATATGGCCTTGTAAATTTAGAAGCCCTAGAGAATGGTAAAGAATCCCCTAGTTGGTTACAAGTCTTTAACAAAAGGGTAAAGTGGTTGTGACAAGAAAGTACTAGAAACCCTAATATTAAGGAAAGAGGTTACTATGAAAAATTATATAAACACCTCAAGGAGTCAGTCATAAGGACACACACACACTTACATTTAACATCTATCTTGTGAATGTTATGGTCTAGTATCTTGGTTTATTGGTGACTCTGAAGGCAATTCCGAGGTAGGGGAGAAAGTGTCAGGAAAAAGTGAAGGTTTTGGAGCTATAGAGTGCAAGGGTTTTTTGTAACCCTAATTTGGCAGTCCCTTGTGGGTCATCTTGAGGGTGTCACATGAGGCACCCCCACGAGTTGCCTAAGTGATGTCACACGAGGCCTCATGTGATAGGGAGTCTTAGTCCCACGAGGCTAAGGAATATTTGGGGGAAACGTTGGTACTGGGTTGTTGAAGTCTATGGAAGAGTTATAGGTCATTGTTACAGTACAACAGGGTAACTACAGGTCACTTTTATGCTTATGTTATTGTATCTTATGCTTGGTGATGGTATGATACATGCTTGAGAAGCATGTTTTGTTGATGCATGGTACATCTTGGAGATATTGGTATGGTACATTGACTAGTAGTACATCTTGGTTTTATTGGTATATTGGTGTATGGTTTGGCTACATGGTGATGTTGCTATATTCTTGAGACTTATTCTTGGTATTCTCTTGAAGCATTGGCATATGGTGTATGGTTGTCATTGATATTGATACATTGTTGAGGATTAAACTTGGTAGATGACATCACATGTATGAGATACATCTCTTGGTGATGTTGGTACTTGCTTGATGTACACCATTGATAATACTTACTTGATATATCCTATGGTACATGGTGTATGTCATGATTGAGTGATATGGTATATGGTTGAAATACATTATTGGTACATGGTATGGTATGAGTGTTAATGTACATTGTTGATATACATGGTTGATACATAATATGATACAAGATTGATACTTGGTATGGTGTTGATGTACATGGTTGATGGTTGAGGCATATGGTATAGGTTATGGTGCATAGTTGATGCATAGTTTGGTATAGGTTACAGTGCATGGTTGATGCACAGTTTGGTACATGTGTTGGTGCATGGTTTATGCATGGTTTGGAATAGTTGTGGTGCATGGTTGATGGATGGTTTGGTACAGGTGTTGGTGCATGGTTGATGCACAATTTGGTACAGGTGTTGGCACATGGTTGATGCACTTAGTGTGGTACAGGTTGTGGTACATGATTTCTAGTTGATATGGTACATGTTGATGGTTTGGTGAATGATTTAGTACATGGTTGAGACACATATCTTGTGATGGTATGTTGGTGATCTTGGTACATGCTTGGTAGAGGCATGTGTTGGTGATGTTGGACATATAGTTGAGAGGTTTCCTTGGTATATGATCCATGTGAAAGGATCTGGTTGAGTATCACTGAAAATGACAAATTGAACAAGTTGATCAGTGACAGGTTAATAGTGATAGGTTGGATAGGTTGATCAGTCAYAGGTTGGATACAGTGACAGGTTGAACAGAGTGACAGGTTGATCGGTTACAGGTTGATGTTACAGTGATAGTGATAGTGACAATGGAAGTGACAGTGGGAGTGAAAGTGGCAGTGATTATGGTAGTGAAAGTTGGTTTGCACTTAYATTTCAGAGTGACAGGAYGAGGAAAGGAAAGGGGGTTGTATCATCCTTTCGGTTGGTGCCATAGAAATCAAGGAGTTGGAGCCTGCGAATYAGGGGGTTGTAGCCTCCTTTTGGTTGGTGYTGGAGAACTTAGGGAGTTGGAGCTTACTTCAGGTTGGAACCTGAGAATCAGGGGGTTGTATCCTCCTTCTAGTTGGAGCCAGAAAATTCAGGGAGTTGTAGCTTGCTTTAGGTTGGTGCCTCCTTCGAGTTGGTGTTGGAGAATTTGTAAGTTAGTGCTTCCTAGGAATGTATCATTGATATATATATATATATATATATATATATATATATAAGAAAGCATTATGTGGTTTTTTCCCGTTTGGGTTTCCACATAAATTATGGTGTACTTTGTAATTGATGTGATGATGCTTATGTTTACATGCTCATGATATATTGATGATGTAATGCTAATAAATTTGACATTTGTATATTGTGGTTAAAAGTGGTAAATTTCTCATACCGATTCACCCCCCCCTCTCAACATTCCAACAATTGGAATTAGAGCAGGTACTTCAAGAAAATAGTTTAACCACTAGAAGGAATATCATGTATTACATTGAGAATGGAGCACCAATGTTTAATGGTTAGAATGGTATGGATTATGATATATGGAGCATAAGAATGAAAGTGTTTTTACAGGTACAAGGATATGATGTTTGGCAATAAATTGTTATAGGATACACCGCTACAAAGAAACTGAAGACTGCAACCAAGAAGGAATAAAAAACAAACAACAAAATAGTAATGGATTTCATCTGGGAAGGATTACCTGATCCAGTAAGAGAGAAAGTAGGAAAATGTTCATTAGCCAAATAACTTTGGGATAAGCTACATAATATATATTCTAAGGAATCTCCCATCAAAAAGTCAGATCCTAATAAACAAAGTGTAGGTATAGAACAAGAAGAAAGATGCTCATCATGTCAGACAGATTAAGCAGAAGAAGATTGTGAAGAAGGAATAGTTGACCTTGAAGAAGAATTAATAAGTTCCTTAGATGAATTGACAAAATAAAGGAAGAAAAACAAGTTCCTTAAGGAACAATTAGTCAAGAAGCATTCTCAAGAAAGTTACGAAAAATCCCAACAGGTCATCATAAATCTAAAATCTTAGCTGGAAGAAGCCATAAATATTGAAGAAACATACAAAAGTCATATGGAAGAGAAGAAATGTTTGGAAGCCGAAATAGAAACACTAAGAAATGAAGTAATGGAAGAGAAGCAGTGTTTGTAACCAAAAGAAAGGAATAAGAGAAGAGAGAGAATATGTTGACAGATCATCTCAAGGAAATATCCGAGGACTTAAATAATCTTGAAGCATAATTTGGTTAAGAAGAGAGAAGACTTGAAAAATAAATAATCTCCTTGAAGATCCAACTTGAAGAAGCAAAGAGAACAGAAGAAGTCATGAAGATTCAGATGATGAAGGATGAAGAAGAGGTTGAGAAGCTTGAAGAAGAAGTTGTCACATTGAGAGTCCAAATCGTCAAGTTCATCAAGACCATTGAAGAAGGAGAAACATACACATCATCATCAATAGAAAATGTTTAAGAGAAGCACACCAAGTTGACATAAAAGAAGAATGAAGAGAAGAGTAAGAGTTATGTAGAAGTACTCAAGGGAAGGAATCATGGTCAACCAGAATCGAAGAAAAATGATAGAGATACAACTTCAAGAAAACCCTCCACATTAAAGCCACAAAGAAGCTTCAATCATGGTCATGATCAACCAAGGAAAGAATTCAAAAGGACTACACCACAAAAAAGATCATTCACTCCCAGGTATGCAAATTTATTTTATGGTCATTATTTTTATTGTACTAACTCTAGAAATAAAGTTGCAGATTGCAGGGCTTATGGAAGAAATGTTCAAGAAAGAAATGGTTATGTGGCCTGACATAACATTGAATGTTACAAATTCCATAACTATGGACACATAGCTCCTGATTGTATAAGCATGATGTATACTTCTTTGAGAAAGAAAACTGATATCATATATAAGAAGGTTTGGAAAAGAAAGAAAGAAAAGGTAAAGGAAGATCAAATGAATGAAAGACACCATAAATTCATACACTCAGGATTGGAAATAGTATGGGATGAATACAAATATACAAGGAAAAAGGAATATGTCAGATACATGAAGGTTTCGAGAAGAAATGAAAAATAAGAAGAATAAGTGAATAAAGAACAACTCCCAAAGATTGCAAGATTTGCAGTAGTGCAAGAAAGAAAAGAAGAGCAGGTGAATAAAGAACAGGCCCAAGATATTGTACTTTCAGGAATTGTAGTGTAAGATCAATCCACAGGAAGAAAGGAAGAAGTCATAGTTTAGAGAGATGATGAATCTACATACAAGGAGGAAGATTAATCTGCATTAGAGAAGATATTTTTTTGAGCCACTCGGCTTGGAAACTCCCAGTGAATAAGAATAATGAAAAGGGGGAGTCGGTACAGTAGCTACCATAGATCAAAGAACCATCCTTCGAGCAGTTTGAAGTATATGCAGAGACAAATTCAAGGAAATCAGACAACAAAAGTTTATGATTGTATTCCAAATATATATTTAGGAAGGGATATCTTCAGTGCAGGCTGTTCCATACATGTAGAGTTTGATTAGTAGATAGAGAATACTAGTGGACACATTTGATTCAGTTTGAAGAAACGAGAATATGTGATGATCAATTGCAGTCGTGAAGCCTTCATGATAGTACAATTCTATATGATTCAACATTGTGTAAATTTGAGTAGCAGTGTTATAGATAGTTTATGACATATGGACATACATGGATACTTAACAAGTACATAAAACATATGTGATGCTGCTTATGTTTACATGCTCATGATATACTGATGATATACTGTTGATAAAATTGACACACATATATAGGGTTCATACTAATTCACCCCCTACTCTCATTTGGGAAGGATGTTTAAGAGTGGCTCGATGAAAAAAGTGAAGAATGTCTTGTGACAGATTGATTGTTTGAAGAGAAGCTTCCAGAATACATTCTGTTAGCACAAGAATTTGTAGCCAGAAGAGGCTTGCCTCTCCATAAGAAACTAAATAACCTCTACATGCATATACACGATTCTAACCTATCAAATCAACGTTCTTGATTAGTCTCATCATATAAAAAAGCATAGACATTCTGTAGCACCATGGCACCGCGAAATTGTCTATATAGAATGGTTTTCCATTTTACTACCTAAAATGCTACCAAATCTATTAAGCAGTGTAATGATGGCGCTATGGATTCCATAGGTTGTTACCAAATCCATTTTCATGTCAGATGCTACCAAATATGTCAATGTTGAAGTGATGTAGCTTTGAATTATGACGGTGCTACCCAATTTCACGTAGACACACAGGTGGGCACTACCGAAATTTGCTATCGAAATTTTGGCAGAGACCAAATTGTGCAGAGTTATTTTTGGACGCTTTTACCAGTTTTGAGTGACTATTTTAAAACTTGGATTACGAACAACTGAGAAGGTATTTTTGAAAACTGGAGGAGGTTTTTGTTCATAACATATCAAATAACAAAAACCTCTCTCATTTTTTCAAAATGTTCTATGGTTAGAGAGTTATTTGACATAGAAGTGGTGCTACAAAACGTGTTGTTGAAACTCTGTTTTAAGACTGTTGAAATGGCATTTTTGACTAGTTGACTTCCAGGAGGATTTACGGGTGAAATATGATGAATTTTAAAAATAAAAAGGAGGTTATTTTCAATCACAGACCCAAGAAAATTAAACTCTTTCATTTTTCACACAAGTGTCATGGATTGGGAGATTCAAAATAATATTTGAGCCCTATGTTTTCAGTTTTCTTTCCTGTTTGAGACATGTTTTTGTGACACCTGTTTCGGCTAGTTGGAGATGAATTTAAAGAAAATGAGAGAGGTTTGTGTTCATAATGAGATTATATACAAAAACTGTTCTCATATTTTACACAACTGTTATGTTTTAAGAATTAAAAGTGGACTTTGGAAGCCTATTGTTCATAATTTCGTTTCCTGAAAAGCAGGAAATTAGTTAGAACGTGTCATTTTCTGCTTGTAGTTGTTTCTATTTTGGGAAAGGTTTTGGAGCTTGAATAGGTGAGATGGAAAGGACCAATATGGATATATATTCATTGTAAAATAGGGTAGGGAGGTTGGATTCATGATCAAGAGAGATGAGAGAGATGTAGGAGGCACTTTTCCTGTGATCTTTGTAACCCTGAGGTGCTTTTGTTTTTGTAAGCATTTCTGTTATTGAAGGTTCATGATATCTATGTTATCAGATTGTATCTCTTGTTTTCTTTTCTAACTTGTCTTCTTACTTGAATGAATTGTACACCTTGAGGATCATGGTTTCCTTTGATTAATGGATTCTTGAGCATCTGAGGATCTGATGTATCTTGCCTATTAGTCATTGTTTAGATTCAAGTACCTTGGATTCATTTATGCAGAGAGGATCTCTACTTTATGGATTTTATTCTTTGTGTTATCTTTTTCTTCCTATATTTAACAAACCTTTATCTGATATGCAGATTAATTGCATTTAATGAACAAGGTGTTTTCTTGACTTCATAGCCCAATGGTTCATCATTGATTTACAACAACTTACTGTCCTTTCCCTTCTTTGTTTTTTTTTTTCTTGATCGAAAAAACCAATACATTATTTTTATTTATATGTTACCAAGCTTACTCTCATTTGCAGTCTGGGAGTGACTCTTGGAGTGCTAACACATTCCCATGAAAGTATCAACTGACAGTTACAAAGAATATCATTGGTTCACTTTTCAAGTAGTGATTCATGATTATATAGAGGATTCCAGGCATGTATTCATACATGAACATATTCAATACAGATTGGTGTAGACATGTAGAATATGATTTGCATATTGAAAAAATAGCTTTAAAAGAAGGAATATGTAGTGATCGATTGCAAAATATTCGAAGAAGTATTTAGAATGGTAAATTGACAGATGGGTCAACATTGTGTGTAGTTGAGTAGTAGAATCATGGACAATTTTATGAATAGAGATGGATTCATGAGATATATGGTAGATACAAAATACATGAGTCAAATAAGATGCATAACANTGGAGAACTTAGGGAGTTGGAGCTTACTTCAGGTTGGAACCTGAGAATCAGGGGGTTGTATCCTCCTTCTAGTTGGAGCCAGAAAATTCAGGGAGTTGTAGCTTGCTTTAGGTTGGTGCCTCCTTCGAGTTGGTGTTGGAGAATTTGTAAGTTAGTGCTTCCTAGGAATGTATCATTGATATATATATATATATATATATATATATATATATAAGAAAGCATTATGTGGTTTTTTCCCGTTTGGGTTTCCACATAAATTATGGTGTACTTTGTAATTGATGTGATGATGCTTATGTTTACATGCTCATGATATATTGATGATGTAATGCTAATAAATTTGACATTTGTATATTGTGGTTAAAAGTGGTAAATTTCTCATACCGATTCACCCCCCCCTCTCAACATTCCAACAATTGGAATTAGAGCAGGTACTTCAAGAAAATAGTTTAACCACTAGAAGGAATATCATGTATTACATTGAGAATGGAGCACCAATGTTTAATGGTTAGAATGGTATGGATTATGATATATGGAGCATAAGAATGAAAGTGTTTTTACAGGTACAAGGATATGATGTTTGGCAATAAATTGTTATAGGATACACCGCTACAAAGAAACTGAAGACTGCAACCAAGAAGGAATAAAAAACAAACAACAAAATAGTAATGGATTTCATCTGGGAAGGATTACCTGATCCAGTAAGAGAGAAAGTAGGAAAATGTTCATTAGCCAAATAACTTTGGGATAAGCTACATAATATATATTCTAAGGAATCTCCCATCAAAAAGTCAGATCCTAATAAACAAAGTGTAGGTATAGAACAAGAAGAAAGATGCTCATCATGTCAGACAGATTAAGCAGAAGAAGATTGTGAAGAAGGAATAGTTGACCTTGAAGAAGAATTAATAAGTTCCTTAGATGAATTGACAAAATAAAGGAAGAAAAACAAGTTCCTTAAGGAACAATTAGTCAAGAAGCATTCTCAAGAAAGTTACGAAAAATCCCAACAGGTCATCATAAATCTAAAATCTTAGCTGGAAGAAGCCATAAATATTGAAGAAACATACAAAAGTCATATGGAAGAGAAGAAATGTTTGGAAGCCGAAATAGAAACACTAAGAAATGAAGTAATGGAAGAGAAGCAGTGTTTGTAACCAAAAGAAAGGAATAAGAGAAGAGAGAGAATATGTTGACAGATCATCTCAAGGAAATATCCGAGGACTTAAATAATCTTGAAGCATAATTTGGTTAAGAAGAGAGAAGACTTGAAAAATAAATAATCTCCTTGAAGATCCAACTTGAAGAAGCAAAGAGAACAGAAGAAGTCATGAAGATTCAGATGATGAAGGATGAAGAAGAGGTTGAGAAGCTTGAAGAAGAAGTTGTCACATTGAGAGTCCAAATCGTCAAGTTCATCAAGACCATTGAAGAAGGAGAAACATACACATCATCATCAATAGAAAATGTTTAAGAGAAGCACACCAAGTTGACATAAAAGAAGAATGAAGAGAAGAGTAAGAGTTATGTAGAAGTACTCAAGGGAAGGAATCATGGTCAACCAGAATCGAAGAAAAATGATAGAGATACAACTTCAAGAAAACCCTCCACATTAAAGCCACAAAGAAGCTTCAATCATGGTCATGATCAACCAAGGAAAGAATTCAAAAGGACTACACCACAAAAAAGATCATTCACTCCCAGGTATGCAAATTTATTTTATGGTCATTATTTTTATTGTACTAACTCTAGAAATAAAGTTGCAGATTGCAGGGCTTATGGAAGAAATGTTCAAGAAAGAAATGGTTATGTGGCCTGACATAACATTGAATGTTACAAATTCCATAACTATGGACACATAGCTCCTGATTGTATAAGCATGATGTATACTTCTTTGAGAAAGAAAACTGATATCATATATAAGAAGGTTTGGAAAAGAAAGAAAGAAAAGGTAAAGGAAGATCAAATGAATGAAAGACACCATAAATTCATACACTCAGGATTGGAAATAGTATGGGATGAATACAAATATACAAGGAAAAAGGAATATGTCAGATACATGAAGGTTTCGAGAAGAAATGAAAAATAAGAAGAATAAGTGAATAAAGAACAACTCCCAAAGATTGCAAGATTTGCAGTAGTGCAAGAAAGAAAAGAAGAGCAGGTGAATAAAGAACAGGCCCAAGATATTGTACTTTCAGGAATTGTAGTGTAAGATCAATCCACAGGAAGAAAGGAAGAAGTCATAGTTTAGAGAGATGATGAATCTACATACAAGGAGGAAGATTAATCTGCATTAGAGAAGATATTTTTTTGAGCCACTCGGCTTGGAAACTCCCAGTGAATAAGAATAATGAAAAGGGGGAGTCGGTACAGTAGCTACCATAGATCAAAGAACCATCCTTCGAGCAGTTTGAAGTATATGCAGAGACAAATTCAAGGAAATCAGACAACAAAAGTTTATGATTGTATTCCAAATATATATTTAGGAAGGGATATCTTCAGTGCAGGCTGTTCCATACATGTAGAGTTTGATTAGTAGATAGAGAATACTAGTGGACACATTTGATTCAGTTTGAAGAAACGAGAATATGTGATGATCAATTGCAGTCGTGAAGCCTTCATGATAGTACAATTCTATATGATTCAACATTGTGTAAATTTGAGTAGCAGTGTTATAGATAGTTTATGACATATGGACATACATGGATACTTAACAAGTACATAAAACATATGTGATGCTGCTTATGTTTACATGCTCATGATATACTGATGATATACTGTTGATAAAATTGACACACATATATAGGGTTCATACTAATTCACCCCCTACTCTCATTTGGGAAGGATGTTTAAGAGTGGCTCGATGAAAAAAGTGAAGAATGTCTTGTGACAGATTGATTTTTTGAAGAGAAGCTTCCAGAATACATTCTATTAGCACACGAATTTGTAGCCAGAAGAGGCTTGCCTCTCCATAAGAAACTAAATAACCTCTACATGCATATACACGATTCTAACCTATCAAATCAAGGTTCTTGATTAGTCTCATAATATAAAAAATCATAGACATTCTGTAGCACCATGGCACCGCAAAATTGTCTATATAGAATGGTTTTCCATTTTACTACCTAAAATGCTACCAAATCTGTTAAGCAGTGTAATGATGGCGCTATGGATTCCATAGGTTGTTACCAAATCCGTTTTCATGTCGGATGCTACCAAATCTGTCAATGTTGAAGTGATGTAGCTTCAAATTATGATGGTGCTACCCAATTTCACGTAGACACACAGGTGGGCACTACCTAAATTTGCTATCGAAATTTTGGCAGAGACCAAATTGTGCAGAGTTATTTTTGGACGCTTTTGCCAGTTTTGAGTGACTAACTTAAAACTTAGATTACAAACAACTGAGAAGGTATTTTTGAAAACTGGAGGAGGTTTTTGTTCATAACATATCAAATAACAAAAACCTCTCTCATTTTTTCAAAATGTGCTATGGTTAGAGAGTTATTTGAAATAGAAGTGGTGCTACAAAACGTGTTGTTGAAACTCTGTTTTAAGACTGTTGAACTGGGATTTTTGACTAGTTGACTTCCAGAAGGATTTACGGGTGAAATATGATGAATTTTAAAAATAAAAAGGAGGTTATTTTCAATCACAGACCAAGAAAATTAACCTCTTTCATTTTTCACACAAGTGTCATGGATTGGGAGATTCAAAATAATATTTGAGCCCTATGTTTTCAGTTTTCTTTCCTGTTTGAGACATGTTTTTGTGACACCTGTTTCGGATAGTTGGAGATGAATTTAAAGAAAATGAGAGAGGTTTTTGTTCATAATGAGATTATATACAAAAAATGTTCTCATATTTTACACAACTGTTATGTTTTGAGAATTAAAAGTGGAGTTTGGAAGACTATTGTTCATAATTTCGTCTCCTGAAAAGCAGGAAATTAGTTAGAACGTGTCATTTTCTGCTTGTAGTTGTTTCTATTTTGGGAAAGGTTTTGGAGCTTGAATAGGTGAGATGGAAAGGACCAATATGGCTATATATTCATTGTAAAATAGGGTAGGGAGGTTGGATTCATGATCAAGAGATATGAGAGAGATGTAGGAGGCACTTTTCCTGTGATCTTTGTAACCCTGAGGGGCTTTTGTTTTTGTAAACATTTCTGTTATTGAAGGTTCATGATATCTATGTTATCAGATTGTATCTCTTGTTTTCTTTTCTAACTTGTCTTCTTACTTGAATGAATTTTACACCTTGAGGATCATGGTTTCCTTTGATTAATGGATTCTTGAGCATCTGAGGATCTGATGTATCTTGCCTATTAGTCATTGTTTAGATTCAAGTACCTTGGATTCATTTATGCAGAGAGGATCTCTACTTTATGGATTTTATTCTTTGTGTTATCTTTTTCTTCCTATATTTAACAAACCTTTATCTGATATGCAGATTAATTGCATTTAATGAACAAGGTGTTTTCTTGACTTCATAGCCCAATGGTTCATCATTGATTTACAACAACTTACTGTCCTTTCCCTTCTTTGTTTTTTTTTTTCTTGATCGAAAAAACCAATACATTATTTTTATTTATATGTTACCAAGCTTACTCTCATTTGCAGTCTGGGAGTGACTCTTGGAGTGCTAACACATTCCCATGAAAGTATCAACTGACAGTTACAAAGAATATCATTGGTTCACTTTTCAAGTAGTGATTCATGATTATATAGAGGATTCCAGGCATGTATTCATACATGAACATATTCAATACAGATTGGTGTAGACATGTAGAATATGATTTGCATATTGAAAAAATAGCTTTAAAAGAAGGAATATGTAGTGATCGATTGCAAAATATTCGAAGAAGTATTTAGAATGGTAAATTGACAGATGGGTCAACATTGTGTGTAGTTGAGTAGTAGAATCATGGACAATTTTATGAATAGAGATGGATTCATGAGATATATGGTAGATACAAAATACATGAGTCAAATAAGATGCATAACACGGGATAAAACATATTGACAGGTGAAATTAGTTAGTCATAGGAAGGAAATCAGTGAAAGGCATAACAAGACAAAGAGAAACCTCCAGGAATAGTTATATGATCAAGAGAAGATTGTTGGATGACTATGTCATTGATGTCAGTTCAAATGACAAGACTTGAATATTTGAAGAAAAGTAATCTTGAATGATTTTTATATATGTCAGTGAATTACAAGAAGAATCACCAATGGAAAAGAAACCCTGGAAGAGAGGAAAGAAAATATATATAGGAATCCCCACATTTATCTACACAACATATTGCAAAGAATTCAAGGGGAGATAAATAGTTAGAGAAAGAGACCAGGAAAGAAAGATTAGATGCATGAAGACATGGGAAGACATATCAATAAGGAGAGTTACCCTTTTTTCCCATGATGACAAAGGGGGAGAAAAATAAAGATAAAAAAAAGAAATATCAGAAGCATGAAGATAGGGGGAGCATCCCCAAAGAGGGATACCCTTTTCCATTGATGTCAAAGGGGGAGAGAAACATGAGGAGAGAAACATCGGAAGAGAAAGATAATGGGAATTGTTCACAGGTGGAGTATGAGTGTTGTCATCAATTCCAAAGGGGGAGATTATTGCTAAGTTCATTTTCATTGATGTCAATAGAATTGGTTGTCATTGAGGTCAACAAATGTGATGGGATAATTTGAAGAAGTATACAAGAATCCCGAGAGGTGTGGTCATGAAGCTCAAAGTTTTTTGTGGAGTAAGGAAAAGAAGGATAGTGTAAATGCAGGTAACACACTCATAGATGGATAGTCCTCATCATGTCATTTCCAAATTTAGGTGGTACGTCACGTAGTTCCTCTTGGTTGAGGAGTTACGAGTTCATGAAGTTGGAAGCCACGAAGAATGGTTAAGAAGCCCCTAAATGGTTGCAAGTAATTAATTAAGAGTAAAACAATTATAACAGGTCAACCCTAAAGTTAAGGAAATAAGTCACTTGGAAAAGTATAAATACACTCCAAGAAGCCTCTCATTTTTACAAGAAAGTTTATTGAATATATATCAAGTGAGAAAGCGATCTATTGGATAATCTGAGATGATGAATGTAAGGTAGTGAAGGAGAAAGTTTCGGGATTGCAGAGGTGAGCAGGGGTTTATGAAACCCTAGTTTGGATGATCCCTGTAGGTTAGACTATTGGTGTCCTATGAGGCACCTCTACGGGTCAGGTAGTGCTCATCAAGCGAGGCCTCACGTGAGGACAATATTCGTCCAACGAGGCTAAGACAAATTTGAGGAATGATGCTTGTACAAGGTTGTTGAGGCTAAGCAAGGTCTGTAGGTCTATAACACAATGCACCAGGTCAGCTACATGTTTAAAGGTATGTCTATATGCATGTTTTGAGGGTTACACATTGGTGATGTTATGGTGCATTCTTGAGGCATGTCTTTGGTATCGTGTTGAGACATTGGTACATGCTTGAGGCACATCTTATGTGCATGGTGTGAGGCATATTTTTGGCACATGTATGAGGTACATTTATTGGTGATATTGATGCATGTTTGAGGCACTTCTTGATGAGGTTATGGCACATGTTTGAGGTACATACATTGATGTTGTGGTACATTCTTGAGGCATTTCTTGGTGATGTTGGTACATGTTGAGAAACATATTGGTGATGTAATGGTACATTGATTAGAAGCATATATTGGCTATCTTGGTATCTGGTTTGGTATATGTCATGGTGATGTTATCATATTAATGAGGCACTTCATTGATGATATATTATGGTACATGGTGTATGACATGATTGGGACATATCATGAGTGATTGTAATATACCAGATATAAAATGTATGCAGAATCAAAATAAAATGCTAGTAATGGAAAAATAACAACAATATAACCAAAACCTTCACCACAATAACACTAAAATGATATAAGAATAACAACATAAATAGCACTTTGAATTTGAAAGCAATGTTCACGGGCCTCTTCGAGGGGGAAACCTCCAATTGAGCAGAGCTCTATTACAATAATATCCAAGATAGGGTTCTCATACCCTCGACTCCTATTTATACTAAAAACAAGAATCTAGAGGAAGATCCTTCTAGAAGCGAAAGCTTCTATTAGGTCTTTTTACATCTCCCTTATTCTGTTTTATTGAAAGGCATTATTAATATTGACCTTTATTACATCCAAATATATTGTTCTACCTATGTGCGGGTTAGGACTGTAACATGTCCACCCCCTTAAAAACAACCTTGTCCTCAAGGCTTGAGATGAGGAAATTGCTGTAGAATGGTAGTTGGTTCCCAAGTGGTGTATGCTGGAGTTGTATATTTCCATTGGACTAGCACTTCCTTGATGGTTCTCTGATGTAGGCAACACTCACGCTAGTCCAAAACTACTTCTGGCTGTAGCCAAATGGATCCTTCTTCAACTAATTTTGGAAGGTTGGTTTGAATTTGTCACTTAGCTCCAATCACCTTCTTTAAGCATGAAACATGAAAAACATGATGTAGCTTTGAATGGCTGGGAAAATCTAACTGATAGGCGACTTCTCCCACATGCTTGAGAATAGTATAAGGAACATAAAATTTGGGCGCTAGCTTCTGACAATGCTCGGTCTTGAGGGAATTTTTCTTGTAAGGTTGGAGTCAAAGAGACACCTGATCCCCTTCTGTAAATTGACGTTCAGAGTGACCTTGATCTTCTTGTTGCTTCATGCGATTCTGTGCCATGACCAAATTCTCTTTGAGGGTACGAAGAATAGCCTCTTGAGTTGTAAGTGTTAGGTCAACCACCTAGACCTTCAAGGCACCCGGTAAATATGAGAGAACTGAAGGTGGATTTTGTCCATATACCGCTTCAAAAGGAGTCATGCATGTAGCTGTATGGTATGAAGTGTTGTACCACCATTAAGCTAGGGGTAACCATTGAGCCCACTGATTTTTCTTTTCTAAGAAAAAACACCTCAAATATGTTTCCAAACACTTGTTGATAACTTCCATTTGGCCATCAGTCTGGGGATGATAAGCTGTGCTGAGATGCAATTTGGTGCCTTGTATCTTGAACAGTTCTTGCCAAAAATTGATTGTGAAAGTTGGGTCACGATCATAAACAATAGAGTGCGACATGCCATTAAGCTTGAAGACCTGATCCATGAAGATTTGAGCCACCATGGATGTTGTAAACGGGTGTTGAAGGGCATAGAAATGATCATACTTTGAAAGGTGATCAACAACCACCATGATGACGAATTTATTTCCTGATTTGGGTAAGACGGTAATAAAATCCATAGAGATATCCTTCCAAATAGTAGGTGGAATCGGGAGTGGTTGTACTGTGCCCGACGATTTGACTATTTCTCCCTTGTTGCATTGACACACATCACATTCAAATACAAAATTATGAATGTCATATTTCATACCATCCCAAAAAAAGGAACGTTTGACCCTGTCATAGGTTTTGGTGAACCCGGATTGCCCTACTGTGGGTGTAGCATGAAGCTCAGAAAGTACCGTGGATTTAAGCTTTGATTGTTTACTTAAATACAAATGGACTTTGTATCGAAGTTTTTCATCGAGCTAAGAGTACCCTGGGGAAGCTAGAGCATTGGAATGCAATTGGTGGATCAACTGCGAACTTTTGGGATCTTGTAACCATTCCTGGCGAACAGCTTGGAGCCAATCTGGTATAATGAATGAAAGAGAAAAAAGGGATCCTTCATCTTCATATTTTTGGGAAAGTGCATCCACAACCACATTTCCTTTTCCTTTCTTATAAATTATTTCATAATCATATACAAAGAGTTTAGTCACCCATTTTTGTTGTTCTGGGGAGGAAATGCGTTGTTCCAGAAAATACTTGAGACTTTGATGGTCTATCTTAATTTGGAAAAGTTTCCCCAATAGATAAGGATGCCATAGATCCATGACATGCAGAATATCCAACATTTCCTTTTCATAGATGGATTTGCCCAGATTTCTATTAGATAGTTTCTTGTTGGTAAAGGCCAAAGGTCGACCCTCTTGCATAAGGACAACACTAATTCCTTTCCCTGAGGCATCACATTCCAACAAAAAGGTCTTTGTGAAATCAGGAAGGGCAAGGACTGGAGTGGTGCACATGGAAATCTTCAAGGTTTGAAAAGCTTGAGTAGCGGCTGGAGTCCAAGTGAAAGAGTTCTTTTTGAGGAGAGCAGCGAGAGGTGCTGCAATCATCCCATAATTCTTAACAAACTTGCGATAATACCCTGTTAAGACTAGAAATACACACAAGATATTAAGAGTCTTTGGGTGAGGCCAGTCTTACATAGCTTCAATCATTTTAGGATCCACCCTGACGCCATCTTTTCCAACCAGATGACCCAAGTATTCTACTTCTGAGGCGCCAAAAGCACATTTAGACTGTTTCAGGAAAAGTTGGTGCTGAGAGAGTAG
>JZKD02S1721370.1:32701-45336 GCA_000966675.3 Picea glauca
TTTTCCCCACCAAACACCTTATCTCTTTATTAATGCCCTCTCCATTCATTTATTTCTTATTAATTGTCTTATCCTTTACTTAATGTTCCCTTTTACGTATGGGTTACGTTATCCCTCTATGGGATACGTAACCCCATTTAATCATTACATTTTATTTTTAACCATTAATTTAATACTTAATCAATTAATGACTCACTTAATAATTAATCATTCATTAACCCTTAATTAAAGAGTTAATCATACTTAAGCTAATCATAGTAAAAAAAGTAATTAATTAATAACATATAATTAATTAAGGTTATATAATAATTAATTATAATTTACCTAATTTTTAGGATTATTTATGAAATTATTCATATTAATAAGAAAAGGGTCATTACAAAATATAACAGATATTCAATAAGTACTCTCGCTGATCAGGTGAACAGATTAGACGAAAGAAGTTATAACCCCCAAGTTTTGACGAAGATATCCAAAAGAGCTCGCTGCTAACGGTTTAGTAAATATATCAACTATTTGTTCTGTGCAAGGAATATAATTCACTTGAACAATTTTGTTTGTAACTTGTTCTCTAAGAAAATGTTATCTTATTGGTATGTGCTTAGATTTTGAATGAAGTACAAGATTCTAAGAGAGACTAATGGCACTAGTGTTATCACAGTGAAGTGGAATGGGATCAGTGTAAGTTACCTTCAAATCTGCAAGAGTTAATATCATCCATAAAATTTGTGTGCAACAAGTAGCAGAAGCAATGTATTCTTCCTCTGTAGTTGATAATGAAATGGATCCCTGCTTTTTACTAAGCCATGCTACTAATGAGTCACCCAGAAAGAATTCTCCTCCACTAGTGATTTTTCTCTCATCAACACAGTTTGCCCAATCGGCATTTGAATAAGAAGTTAACTGAAAGTTTTGATTTCTGGGATACCACAGACCGTAATTCATTGTGCCTTTCAAGTACTTGAATATCCTTGTTACCGCTACTAGATGATTTTTTTTAGGAGCAGACTGATAGCTACCTACCATTCCAATATCTTGCATTATATCAGGACGAGAAGTTGTGATGTAGAAAATACTACCTATCATTGATTGGTATGTCCTTTGATCAACATTGGGTGACCTATACTATAATCTGGAAATGAATGTGAGAGGGAAGACAAGGTCTAGTTAGCACACCCCAATCAAAAGGGATGGCCTCATTACTTGGAGGGGGTTTCACAGGAGAAGGAGGAATTCCCCCCATTATGATAGAGTATGTATTAACAAGAAAAACATGGGAAGTATTGGGTTTACTCTCTAGAAGGAGAGTAGGATCGATCAATGATTGGACCGGATCAACCAATGGTGGACTTGGATAGACCACTTTAGCACTCTTCATAGGAAGAGTGGGACTGACCAAGGAAAGGACTGGATCAATCACTTTGAAAATCCTCAATGGTGGAATGGGATCGACCGATGGTGAAACTGGATCGACCACTTTGGCACTCTTCAGAGGAAGAGTGGGATTGACTGAGGAAGGGACCAGATCAGTCACTTTTGCACTCATCAAAGGAATAGTGGGATCGACCGATGGTAGAACCGAATTGACCACTTGAGTTTCATTCTCCAAGGGAAGAATGGGCTCGGTGGGTGGAAACAGATCAACCACTTTGGTGTCACTCTCTAATGGGAGAGTGGGATCGACCGAGGATGAAAATAGATCGACCTCTTTGTTGTCACTCTTTTGATGAAGAGCGGGGCTGATCGATGATGAAACTGGATTAGCTACTTGGTTTCACGGTTCAATCAAGGAGGAAACTAGATTTACCACCTGATCAACTGGACTGACCAGTCCATGAACCAACGATCGGTTGGAAGAAAGCTTACGATAACCTTTTGGAAGTTGAAGTTTTTCCAAAAGAGAAGAAGCCTTGTCCATGCGAGGACAAAGGTGAGAGTAATGATTACCTTTACATAACATGCAAGGGAACTTGACAATTTGCTTCTTCTTACCAACCTGAACATCACTAGTTGACGGGGTATCATCGACATGACCGACAGAGGCTGATGATGTGGAGGACCACATTTCTAAGACCTGGGTAAGACCGAGGAAATCCCTCAAAAAGTGGTCACCCTTACATAGGCTGCAAGGGAATTTGGGTTTTGGATTCTTCATTTTAATCTTGTTGACCTCATCAACACTCCCAGTACTATTAACAGTCACTGGTTTCTTAGAGCCAACATCTGATGTTGTTGGGGCCTTTTTCCTTTTCAGGTTCTTCTTCTTCTTCTCTTTTCGTTCCTTCTTATTCTGATCAACCTGGCTACTTGCTTTAGATCTTTCACTAGGGAAAGAAGGAGAAATGAAAGGAGACTTAATGGGAGAAGAAGGTGAAAAGTCGACGTGAGGTTGATGTGTGGGTGGTGTATTGACATACAAAGTATTAGGTGCAACTAAAACATTGGAAGGATTCGGGATCACCGGAGTGGGGAACAACCAAACTGGTAATCCGATGGTGAGTCCTGGAAGACTCAGTGTGGCAACATATGGAGGACCAAAGTTTCCAAATGAAGAAAAGGTATAAGGTTCCCTAGGAAAAGGGGTTCCTCCATTAGTACTCCCAAGATTCGATGCCATTATCACTGACTTGACCTAACGTCCACTAAGTAAAACGAACAACACATGCTACGAATCAAACCACTAGTTGGTGACGAAATAAAACATTGCAAGATCAAAATAGGAAGGGGCAGGGATAGAGTGGGTGGATCAGTTACATTGGCGACCTACTTAATGGACTTACGCCTTGGTGCAAGCTTCCACGCAGTAATTGTGGATTTACCCTCCAAGGAGCCCGAGTGAGTTTGACCAACGTCTGTTCCAGGTATAGTGAGACTTCCATTCACTGTCACATTGTGTGAGACCCTAAAGATTGTGGCTACTAAGGTCACCAACTCATAGTCAACCCCTGGGCGGATACAGTTGACAGTCTAGCCGAAACGTATGGGCTGGATAACAAGTCCAAAATCAAATTGAAAGGCCTCCACTCAACATTGTGGGTATACCTTCTCGTGATCCTCAATATACGATCCAACCACTACAAACAGTTGGGCCATGGAGGTATAATCTATGTAACTCACCCGAATGCGACCTTGTGTGTAACCCCTGTGTGAGAGGGTAGTCGCAGCAAGCCAATACGACAATTGGATTTTACTCTCCCTACCTCAAGATACTAAGTTTGTTTGATATCTTTGGAAATTTATCCTTTCAACCTATTCCAAATCCCTACACCTTAAACTAATGTAGGTTTGCTAACAAAGATGTAAAAAGTATGATAATTTTATGTTAAGCGTTGATTTTAATGGTTGTTGTTTACTCAGAGGGTGTACGAAAGTGAACTAATGGAATGATGACTCAATTCCCAAAAATATGCATGAAATATGATAATCAATCATCTCTTTTCAATGAATACCTATTTAAGGGAAAGAGGAAGAGTCGTTTTCACTATCAAACACTTCATAAGGAATGCCCTCGATCAATTTTGTTCTCAATCAAATCCAATATGATGCTATGACATTTCAGAAATGCAAACTAATATGCCAACTAATTATTAAGATGTACTTTTGTCGTTTTCTTGCGAATGATGATCAATTCAATGAAAAACTTGTCATGCCAACTGCCCTTTCAAATCAAGGAGATTCAGACAAGAAAATGCAAATTTCGCACAAACAACACCCCCTTTTGCAATCAAACAAGAGAAAGAAAATAAAAAATGCAAAAGGAAGGAGAAAGAGATTGGATTAGATGACCTCAAATAACCAAATGAGAAGAGTTACAGACTTCAAATGTCTTTCAATAGAGTTCTTGCTCAGTCAGATATGAGAGAAGAAAGCAAGGGATTGATTTCAAGCTCTCAACAACAAAAACTCAAAAATAAGGGAGAAGGACATAAAATCTGAACAAAAAGGTGTTTACTTCTCAAGATGAAGGATGTCAAAGTTCAAAAGAAGCATTGAAACTCAAAGGAGCTCAGCAAGTGAAGAAACAGGGTTTGGACCTCCAAAAAATAGAAATTTTGAAGAGATTTTGGGAAAAAGAGGATGGCGCCCTGGTATAAGGGCCAACAGAGCATTATGAATCTCTGTCTAGTAGCTTAAAGGAGTACTAGCACTCTTCTAACATGGGCAAGGGGGTGCCAGGCTCAAAAAACTCACAAAAAAGGTCCAAAAACCCAAAAATTCAATCAAATTTCGACAATCAGGCTGAGTGTGATGGGATAAAGAGTCAATCAGTAAATGAAATCAGATATAAAGGGGTGAAAAAGGCCTAAGAAATCAAAAAATAAGACAAGGATTATGAGGAAAGACAAAACTAAGAATGTTCTGATTCCACAGTGGAGTCGCCAGTTTCTGTTGTAGGAAAGTCTCCCTGCGGACAGGTAGATCGCCTCAAAGAGATAGACCCTAACTCTAAGACAGAAAGTGCTTAACGTGGACACTGAATTTCTTTCAAATCCATACAAACTAATACATGAGAAGGAAGGAGAATAGCAGTACCTTTTTATCGATGTTTGTCCCTGCATGCTCCAAATCGAGCTCCAAACTCTCGCTCCTCGCTGAGTCCTGTAGACAAACAAAGTACAACCACTTCCTACTCTATTGATATTAGCTTGAAAATAGATCTATCTATCAATGATAATTTCATGTAAGATCAGACACAAACTAGAAAGAAACAGGCCAAGCATGTCATATTGATGAGAATAACGACAACAATACTTACAATCATAGATGCAAATGCGACAGCTTCGTCAACTCCCCTTTGTCTAACCCTTGCTTGAAAGATCCACAACCTAGATTATAGCGGCTTCATTGATCACTCTCCTTTGACTGACTGTGTGTTTCCTATGAGATCATAGGTCTCATGCTAGCAATTCTTACCCAGCACCACTTATAAGATCATAAGTTTGGTGTGATTCTCCCTTTCCAGTCCTCTTTCACCATTAGAAAGCTTGCTTATATAGCCTTGGAGAGGCTCAACATATTGAGATATCCTTGGGGAAGTTGAGGATTTTCCTCCTTTAGTTGAGGATCTTCCCTAATATCATGGCTTGATTGAGGATTCGAACCCAACTAACTTCTAAGAATGAAAGGATCCTTCCCCCATTCATCTCAACAACTTAACTATTGCCCAGAATAGGTAGCGCTCCCTCAAAAGGACCATCAGAGGGTTGTAGAGCTCCCTAGTAGGCTTTAGGGGGGTGGTAGCACTCTCAAAATCCACATCGCTCCCTCAAAAGGGCCAGAGGATCTTTATAACACTCCCAGACAGTGTAAGGGGGAGCGTCGACGCTCCCAGAAGAGGTATAGGGGAGCGCTCTCCTCCAAAAGATAGACTTTTTAGTGTTTTCAGATGGCAAAAGGTTTGCAAGCCTACTAACTCATTTCTCCTCTTCCAAATCAAATGTTTGAGGTGTTTCAAGTGTCCTCCTCATGTCGTTATATTCACAACATAGGCATCATGGCAGCATGATTTCTTTGACACTTGCGACACTTGTGAGCAACATGCGACACTTGCAACCTTGTGAGAAAAATGCAACACTTGAGACCTTTGTAATGATGACACTTGTGACACTATCAAAGTGAGTATTTTTTATGTGCAAAAAAAATGACTTCACATCCTCGGTCACAGATTTGACTGACACTAAGAAAATTATGTTTCAGGCCTTCTAAAAACAACACATCTTGAGCTTTCCCTTTGCCATTACTCAAACTTATCATTCCTTTACCTTTTATTTTTCCTGATGCATCATTTCCAAAAGTTACATTCCCTTATTTGCTTTCACTTAGAGTTAGAAACTTACTTTTGTATCCAGTCATATGTTTGGAACATCCACTGTCAATATACTAGGGATTATTTTGTCATTGGAATGATAACACTAGTCTACACTTGTCATCTTCTTTCTTCTTCCAAACCTTGACATTTTCAGCAATGGGGATCAAATCTGGTTTGTAATTCCTTAAGCGACAATCTACAGCTTTATGTCCATAGTTATGACAAATGTAACATTCGGGTTCACTAAATAGAAGATCATAGCGATTTTTATGCTCATAATTATTGTTATGTTTATCCTACGTCCTTTTCCTATCCATCACATGATTTATAGTCTAAGGTTGTTTGTTGCTTGGTTGTCTCGATCTTTTTTGTGGAAGATGGTTATTCATTGAATATATTGAAAAATTTTGTCTTCTTTGAGGAGGTCGATTTATTTCATGCCAATAATCTCTCTGATCTACAGATTCGGTTCTGGTACTTTTTTCGTTCATATCTTTTTGGTGGTTGATTTTCTTTCTTTATTTATGCAAAGTGATTATTCTCAATGTTTGAGGATTTGAGAAACTTGATAGGTTATGTATTACTTGGATGATCACTACTTGATCCTTCTTCATACCCCAATCTAGATTTCAACTTTGGGTTTATTTTCTGATTTAGAATGGAGGTTAATCCTTGTGAGGTTTTAATACTTGGCAGATTTTGGTGATACAATCCCTTAAACTTCTCCATTTCTTTTCTGGTTTTTACTATCTGTTCTTCTAAGGCTTCACACCTCACTTTCTTCTTTGACAATTGTTGTTTCAGTATGTATTCTATTTTCTTTTCCTCTTCTAACTCCACTTTTAGTAGAGAAAAGTTTTCATCATGTTTTTCACCATTCATTTTAAATTGCTTCAACAATTGTTTTTGTTTTCTCTTCTTACATCTGAGTCTGTCAATTTCTTGCAAAGCACTGATTAATTCACCTTCCATATCCACCAAAGATTCTTCATCATCCATTTCATCTCCTATGTGTTCATCATCAATATATCCCATAGCCATAAGCATAAAATCATTTACTTTGTCTTCACATGATGAATCACTATCTATGTCTTCTAAGGAATTGTCATTATTTGCACACAAACTTTTCTTCTTACTATATTTCTTGAATTTTTACTTATTTTCATCATCAAAGTTCTCCACTTCCTACTCTATTGATATTAGCTTGAAAATAGATATATCTATCAATGATAAGTTCATGTAAGATCAGACACAAACTAGAAAGAAACAAGCCAAGCGTGTGATATTGATGAGAATAACGACAACAATACTTACAATCGTAGATGCAAATGCGACATCTTCGTCCAGTCCCCTTCATCTAACCCTTGATCGAAAGATCCAAACCCTGGATGATAGTGGCTTCACTGATCACTCTCCTATGACTAAATGTGTGTTTCCTATGAGATCATAGGTTTCATGCTAGAAATTCTTCCCCCTTTTTCACCATCATAGAGCCTACTTATATAGGTTAAGAGGAGCTTAACCTCTTGAGTTATATTTAGAACAAGTTTAGGAACTCCCTCCTTGGATCGGGGATCTCCTGATGGAACCAAGAATTTGAATGCAAATTCCTTCCAAACTTGAAGGATCCTCCCCTTATTCTCCTCAATGGGCTAACTACTTCCTCAGATTAGACAGTGCTCCCTCAAAAGGGGCATCAGAGTGTTATAGCGCTCCCTATGAAGCTTGAAGGGGGCACCATTGCTCCAAGGATGGATAGCGCTCCTTCAGAGGGGTAGATAAGCGTTATAACTCTCCCTGAGACCTTATAGGGGAGCGCTAGCACTCCTGAGGCTGATTTAGGGGAGTGCTCACCTTCAAAACCTTTGTTTAAGAGCTCCTCTCAGGTGATAAGAGTTCCTTGACTTCAGTTAATCATTTTCCTTCCTCCAAATCAAGTATCTGAGTTATTCTAGATGGCTTTTTGGTGTCGTCAACATGGCAATATGATTTGTTTGATGTTTGTGACACTTGTGAATGTCATGCGACACTTGCGACAGTTGAGAGGATCATGCGACACTTACGACACTTATCGAAGTGAGCAATATTGAGGTGTAACAGATTGCCCCCAAAAATATGAAGTTAGAAGATGCAAACTGATAACTGAAATTATTTGTAGACGTTCAAGAAAGGGTATAGACTCAGAGAACCTGACGAAAGTTGCACACAAACATCCAACAAATATCATGACATATTTCAAAACCCAAGGCAGGAATACCTATGCTTGGGTGATCAAGACTTGAAAGATATGGACGCCATAAAATACACTGCAGATCCATAATTGTATTGACAAGAAGGTATAGCCATCGAGGATACAATGTGGATATATACTTTGATGACTTGGACTGATCGTAGCCATGAAGAATACACAGTGGATCTACGAGATGACAAGACATAGCCACTACCAATACAAAGTGGATCTATGTAATAGTGTATGTGTTATTTGTCCAATAGAAACTCCTTCACAACCTAGGCAAAGCATATATCAAAGTGGTCACTCAACCCAGGGTCTTCTTACCAATCCTAATATGGTACGAATCTAACCATGTGAATAGATGTCCTGATGTCGAACATGGTAGAAGCCACTTGATTACTGGTCAATGGTGTGAACCGTTAACAAGTGCGATGGAGATCACCATTAATGTCAATGATTCCCAAGGTACCTTAGTACATTCCAGCGAATGTGAATAGATGAGCTAAGGTCGAACACCCGTGGAATCATCCGATCAGAGTTCAATGATGTAAACCTACTGTCGAATGTAAAGAGGCCTGCCATTGAGGCATGCAGGTCCCAAAGTACTAACTAGTTTCTAAGCCTGATTCCTGGATAATGTGTTGAAGTCAACAGGAATAGACTCGTCGAGGGAGGGCCTTGATGTATCCCCCATCAACGACATGAAACAGACATAGAGATGTAATTGGCAGATCAAATGGACATGGACTAACACAGGTTTTGAGGCAAGATATTTGGGATGGCTGACTCTAGAGGCGGATACTTCCCTTGAACACTGAGGCACAACAGAAAAACATGACATGGACCAAAAATATGTAGTGGATATTGTGACCTACGTCGGGTGACCCAAAGGAGTGAAAGGAACTCAAGGATTGGCTTAGTGTAGAGGTTCAACAGATTATGATGCGTGCAAAAGACAAAGTGTCGTGTTCAAGGGAGACTCTAAGAATTGTTGGATAATGTTCTCAAGAGACTGCTTGGCTTGCTTCTTTCAATTTTCCCCCCTATACAGATAGACGAGTACCTCTTTTTGATTTAATGAGCTTGAGTAGGATAACACATGCTCGATATAACTCACCTTTGGTAAGTTCCTCTTCCTTTGTTTAATGAACCAGAAGAAGTAAGGGCTCGATCCCATATGGGCCTATCGATGTGTGCTTTAACGAGTCCAAAGACAGAAAACTCGAAGGTTTTTCAGGATTATAGAGTTTGAAAAAACACTTAAAAGAGAACTCTCTCGGTTCCTTTTTCATACAGTAGTGTAACGAGACCGAAAAAGAGATAAACTATCACTCGAAAGATGCCCTTTCAAACCTTTTAACGAGTGTGAAAGGAAGCAAGGTCACTCAACGATCTTTTCATATTTAGAGAGTCTGAAAAGAGTTTAAAGATGAGTCGAGGGGGTTCCTTTTTTTGTGTGTCCATGCGGGTCCGAAAAAGAGATAAAAGTCTACCTGGATGCATTCTCATGTATTTACGAGCATGAGAAAGAACAAATACTAAGCTCGGTATGCCCCTATCATGAAAGTTGGTGTCTTAGCTCCAGAATGATCATCAAAGGCTGGAGACATGAACCAAGCTTCGATTCATTCACCAACTTTGAGGTTGTCACCAATTTCTGTGCTAGATGGAGAAAAAGGATACAGGTGGATGAAATGAAGGTTCAACAGAGGTGACTGTTTCATTTTTTAATGAGATTGACATAGGAAAAGAACTATGCTTAGGACCTCTATTTCATTTTTTAATGAGATTGCCACAGAGAAGAGAAACTATGCTCATGGTTTCATCCAGATCATGGCTTCCAAGAGGATAATGCTCTGGAAGGGTACCATGTCAAAGGATAAAATGTGGTCATAGGCTCCAGGATATCTTTTTTGGATGGAAGATGATCACTCGAGAAGGAACACATGTCGAGGTTCGTGTTAGGAGTAAGGAGATCAGGCTCCAATAATCCTACCGAAGAGAACCATGTCAACTACCGGATCCAAATCGTCGGAAGTTGAGGTCATGGGAGACAACACCACATAATTGACATGCGGTGGGGGTGATACTGTCTGCATATAAGAACCACTTAGGGAGGTAACCCAGTCGGGGCCGATAAATGAAAGTTGATCAATAGTCACAATTCTTCCATCATGAGAGAAAGATATCACACAAAAAAGGGTGGATACAAGAGATTTCATTGCATAGACATAATCCTGCCCAAGGAGTAAAGAGAAATCCAAGGGGTCTCAGACTACCATGACATCGATAAAGATAGTTTTCCCTCCCAAAGTTAAAGGAAACTGAGGAAGGATCCCTAAAGGTTGACTAGTTCTTCTATTAAAAGCTAACAGATTCTGTGTAACCGACGCAAGTTGAGGACAACCCAAAGCATGCCAAGCAATAGAGGACAAAATACTAATGGATGCACCTTCATCTATCAGTGTTTGAGGAACATCCCGACCACAAACCTGTACTGTAATCTGGAAAGGAATGTGAGAGGGAAGACGAGGTCTAGTTAGTGCACCACAATAAAAAAGGATGGCCTCATTACTTGGAGGTGGTTTTGTAGGAGAAGGCGGAATGCCCCCCGGTACGATAGAGTCTATATTAACGAGAAAAACATGGGCAGTATCGGGTTTTCTCTCTAGAGGGAGAGTAGGATTGACCGATGATGTGATCAGATCGACCACGCAGGCACTCTTCAAAGGAAGAGTGGGATTGACCGATGATGGAATCGGATCAACCACTTTGGCACCCTTCGCATGAAGGGTGGGACTGACTGAGGAAGGGACTGGATCAGTCACTTTGACATTCCTCAATGGAGGAATGGGATCGACCAATGACGAAACTGGACCGACCACTTTGGCACTCTTCAAAGGAAGAGTGGGACTGACCGAGGAAAGAGCTGGATAAGTCACTTTAGCATTCCTCAATGGAGGAATGGGATCGATCGATGGTGAAACTGGATCGACCACTTTGATGTCACTCTTTTGATGAAGAGCGTGGATGATCGATGATGGAACTGGATCAACTACTTGAGTTTGTGTATCAATTGAGGAGGAAACTAGATTGACCACCCGATTAACCAGACTGACCAAGGATGGAAATGGATTGACCAGTCCATCAACCAACGATGGGTCAGAGGAAAGCTTACGATAACCTTTTGGAAGTTGAAGTTTTTCCAAAAGAGAATAAGCCTCGTCCATACGAGGAAAAAGGTGAGAGTAATGATTACCTTTACATAACATGCAAGGGAACTTGACAGTTTTCTTCTTCTTACCAACCTGAACATCACTAGTTGACGGGGTATCATCGACATGACCGGCAGAGGCCGATGACATGGAGGACGACATTTCTAAGACCTGCGTAAGACTGGGGAAATCCCTTAGAAAGTTGTCACCCTTACAAATACTACAAGGGAATTTGGGTTTTTGATTCTTCATTTTAATATTTTTGACCTCATCAACACTCCCAATACTATTAATGGTAGCTAGTTTCTTAGAGATGAAATCTAATGTTGTTGGGGTCTTGGTCCTTTTCGGGTTCTTCTTCTTCTTCTCTTTCCGTTTCTTCTTCTTCTGATCAACCTGGCTATTTTCTTTAGAGCTTTCACTAGGAAAAGAAGGAGAAATGGAAGGAGACTTGATGAACGAAGAAGGTGAAACATCGACATGAGGTTGATGCCTGGGTGGTGTATTGACATCCAAAGTATTAGGTGCAACTGAAACATTGGGAGGATTCGGGATCACCGGAGTGGGGAACAACCAAACTGGTAATCCGATAGTGAGTCCTGGAAAACTCACTGTGGCAACATATGGAAGACCAAAGTTTCCAAACAAAGGAAAGGTATAAGGTTCCCCAGGAGAAGGGGTTCCTCCATTGGTACTCCCAGGATTCAATGCCATTAACACTGACTCGACCTAAGGTCCACTAAGTAAAACAAACAACACACACTAAGAATCTAATAAGCAATCAATCAAACAAACCTTCCTATGATGAAACCACTAGTTGGTGATGAAATCCAACATCGTGAGATCAAAATAGGAAGGGGAAAGGATAGAGTGGGTGGATCAGTTACGTTGGTGACCTGCTTAACGGACTTATGCCTTTGTGCAAGCTTCCATGTAGTAATTGTGGATTTACCCTCCAAGGAGCCTGAGTGAGTTTTAGCAATGTTTGTTACAAGTATAGTGAGACTTCCCTTCACCGTCACCTTGTGTGAGACCCTAAATATTGTGGCTACTAAGGTCACCAACTCGTAGTCATCCCCTCAGTGGGTACAGTCGACAGTCCAATCAGAATGTATGCGCAGGATAACAAGTCCGAAATCAGCTTGAAAGGATTCCACTCATCATTGTGGGTATACCTTCCAGTGACCCCCAATATACGATCCGACCACTACAAACATTTGAACCATGGAGGGATAATCTTTGTAACTCACCCGAATGTGACCTCGTGCATAACCATTGTGTGAGAGGGGGATCCCAGGTAGACTTATACAACAATTGGATTTGACTCTCCCTACCGCAAGATACTAAGTTTGTTTGATAGCTTTGGAAAGTTATCCTT
>JZKD02S1721381.1:0-37442 GCA_000966675.3 Picea glauca
ATGGCTTTAATATTAAGTTAATAATACAGAATATGGAGTAATAAGAGAAGGTTCTCCAAAACCATGGATAATCTTAAATCACATACTTTAATAATATAGAATATGGAATAATAAGAAAAGATTCTCCAAAACCATGAATACAAGATAGATATAATGTTATGTTAAAGAATGTTTTTATATGAACTTTGGATACTAATACATGTACTATCATGTAAAAAGAAAACAGAAGCAAGTGTTCATTACCAATTTTCAAACCATTTAATATACAATCACATTCTTTCAAATTTGGAGTTTATTTATGACTAGCATCTGGAATACAAGTGATTTTTTTTGGTGGGATATAATTGAATTTCACATTTTTAAAAATACTTTAAATTTCAAAAGTTCAAATACCAAATCATAGGCTTAAACACTAAAAACAACATAAAAATGTTCATTTTCATATGCCATCTTGGGAAGATTATAAACAACATAATGTTCCACTATCATTTAAGAGAAAAACACCTTCAGAAGGAAACTTTAGAGGCATTATAGAACAATTACATGGAGTCTATTTCAGTGTTGAAGGGAATTCCTTCAAACTTGAATAATAAAAGCAATGAGAAACAAGATAAGGCATGCATAATGTATGAAGACGGTGTAAGACAATTTTGTTGTCTTTGAAAAATATGCTGGATAATAATCTTTTAGTATGATCAAAAGGTTGATTGGTCCAATTTTACTCAATTAAAGCGTTAATAGTCAAAAGATATTGTAAGTAATACCCTTTCATTTAAAAAGTTGGAATAAAGATAAATCTCATCAATATTAAATAAATGTTATCGATCCTAAATAGCCAATCGAAGGAAAATGAGTGTATTTTTGAAGGCACCTTATCTAATGAAGATAATCAAGGTCAACCAACCCAAAAGTTGAAATGTGAATATATACACATCAATTTGTCAAATGGTGTATAAATTCTAAGCATGTATATCATATATCTTAAATCTATGATTCTAGATGAAGGATATACAAACATATGTTGTGCTTTTTTGTTCATGAAGTCAATATTATAACACTTAGGATGATACACATTGATAGAATAATATTTTATTTTAGCATGATCAATTATCCATATGCACACTAACCCTTAGTTTATAAATCAACTTAATGACCAACATAAATTGGGTCATGGTAAGGAAAATCACTCAATAGATTAACACATCTAGGATATTGTTGTGGATTTATTAACTAATATATTAAGACGATTTGGATTAATCAATGAAGTGTAGAAGCTAAATGGTTTCAAGTGATGAGTGTACCTAACCTTTATAGATTGAACTCCATAAAAATGGAGCACACCAATATTCAATGGCTCAAGAAGCTAAGTAATATAATTAGGAAAAAATAGCAATAAACTAGAGATTAAAAAACCACCATAATACAACTCTAGAGACACAAATGATTTATCAATTGTACACTCTATTGTACTTGATATAAAATAGATACAAATTTGAGCAAAGCTAGTTAATTTTGCATAATAGCATTCTGGCTTGAGTTGCATAAAGGAAATGATGGTGGACCTATCTTTGAAATAAACAAAAACAATCAAGTCCTCCATGTGCCAAGCTAATTTACAGTTATAATGATATATATGTAATCAAAGAGCAAGTGATCAAATGATTGATGGAGGGAGTTCCTAACAATTGACCTCATGCATACTGAATGAAGATGATAACTACATGATCTCTTAGAATCCATTCGACTTGGGCACACATTTACTTGGTCAAATTGATTATTAACACATAACCCATTATGGCCTAGTCAACTTTGATAACCCAACTAATCAGTCACACAAATCCCTTAAATTGACATGTGTCATTGGTGTGGACTGTTGAACAATCATTGGGGTGGTTTGTCGAGTTATCAATTGACCTATTTATTGAGATGGTACCAATCAAATTGAGCATTAGTATTGGAATATTGATGTGTTGAAGAATATATGTTGATCATGTTTGATAAGTTAGGTGCAATGAGGATCTATTTCTAACTATACATAAGGACAATGTGATGGGAAATGAGGTTTACTAACAACACTATTATGGTGCACTAAAACTTGGAACATGTCTAGAATGGACCATAAACATATGCAAGGATCAATCATTACCTCTAATGATCATGGTCCCCATTGTGTCAAACATGAGAAGTGTTGGTCCCCATTATGTCATATATCTTTGTTGAAAAAGTAGACTCCATGACACTATAAAATAGATCTTCGAAAACTTGTATTTCACTTGCTTAATTGTGAAAGCACTTGGGCTTTTGTAGGAAATAACTTGTTGTGACAATTTTGAGTAGTTGAGTGGCTTTGTTGTGAGTGTGTCACATGATATTGCCAATGGTCTATTTAGATAATGCAGTGATGTTGAAATCTTAGTCAAGGGTGAATATGGGCTCAACTTTCAATGTGCTTGCTTAATAATTGGAGGACAATAAGGCCAAAGAAAATCAAAATCCAACACTAGATGCATCCTAAGGTATGGTGGTATATCAATATTGAGGGATTGTTACCATGTTGCTAGGTGATGGTGTATGGATCATATCACAATGGTTAAATCTTACAATGTTGAACCTTGAATCTATCTTTTTTTATATATGAATCTTTACATTGTACCCAACTAAGAAGTTGTGTTGGACACAATGGTTACAATTCCTCTACATATATTTCATTAAGGTATATCATATAAAGTGATTGAATTGACACTAATTTTTTTGGATCTACTTAATGAAACGTGTTGCTTTGTTGGATTTTTTTTTTGCAGATGAAAATATGTTGATAGCTAGACAAGCTAGATAAGAAATTTCCATGGGAAGTAGAGCTTTAATTCCAAAGCATAGTTCAAGGGGATTCAATTCATAGAGTTATGTTGAGATCTATTGTAGTTGTGTTAAATGAATGGTGACAACCTTATTAGTGGATTTATTGGTGGGAATGGATTCTACCCATTTAGTAAAGTGAGATGTGGTTGTTAGGATCCATATATGCTCACCATAGGAAGGTGATGAATATCCCATAGGAATTCAATACCCCATTGATGGAATGGTTCTTCTACTTAAATATGCTTTAGGGGTAAGGCAAGTATTTTTTGACTTTGAGTAAAAATATGGCACTCATGGTAAGACCTAACAAACTTGTGAACACCAACAAAGAGTTGGTCCACATTAACCAAACCTTAAGAGGCTTGTGATTTGTTTCCCTAGTTGCATAATGACTTTGATGTATTCCTTGATGCATGTCTTTGAAAATACAATCCACTTATTATTCCAGCATACATTTAAGTCATAGACCATCGAGGTCATTCCAATGCAATTCAACATTTACTACATTATATTTGGTTGCCTCAAGTTTTAATGAACTTATTTGTGACTTATTCATTCCTTCTAGGCATTGGGTAATGGTCAACAAGTGGGAAATCGCCCTTACCAAGTAGATCGATGGTAGTAGAGTTTGAACAAAGGCCTTTGGTCAATACTTGAGGTATGGATTTCCCCGTCCAATTCTTCAGTACCTATAAAGAAAAATTCAATTGTCTTAATGCATACTACTTGCAAGTTTGTGTTTGACATAAATCTTGCTAGCCATTGTCCCTTTATTAGCTTTGCTGGCCTAACAACCATGGAATATTATTGAATCTTGGTGATCCATTTTCACCTTCTATTATTTGCATGTAGTTAGCATAGAATGTTCTTTATTAATATATGAGGTACATAAACAAGTACTTGGTCTTGTATTACATATTCCTAAAAATACATTAGGGCCTTAATAAGAGCATAATCCTGCTTATCCATGGCGGTGTATTTTAATTATGCATCCTTGAGGGACTTTTTGAAAAATGCAATAGGCTGGTCACATCCCTCATTCTTCCGTGGTAATATTGCAACTATGGTGTGCTTAGAAGAAAAAGGAAATATCATGAACTCTTTGGTGTAATCAAGGATGGTCAAAACAATAGTCTATCCCAAATATTTCTTTATTTCTAAGAACAATTCATTAGCAAGATCATCCTATCTTATCTTACTATCCTTATTTAACATTCATGTCATATGGTTGGTGAGATTTACAAAGTTTTGGAAAATAATCCTATGGAAGTTTATTTTCCCAAAGAAAGATTAGATGACATTTTTTTGCTTAGGTAGAGGAATATTGTCATATTTTTTGGATCTATTATTGACTGGGTAGAAGTAATGTGGCCCAAAAATTAACCTTATTTGGTTCCAAAAAATAACTTATTTGGATTATGAAATATGCCAAAATTTTCATGCTTCTCAAAAACATGCCTCAAATGCCCTAGGTGGTCACCTACCGCCTTAGAGTATACAATCATATTATCTAGGTATAGTATGATGAAGTGGTCCTTTATATCTACAAAATAATAATCCATTTCCCTATGGAAAGTGGTTCAAGAATTCATTAACCCAAAATGGATCCTTACATATCAAAAGTGCCCCATGGAATTGTGAAGGTTTTATTCAACACATCCTTTGGATAAAATTTGACTAGATTATAGATATAGAATCCATATAGGATGGAAATATTCTCATACGCTATCTTGAAGCATTTGATCCATCTTGGGTAAGGAATAGTTTTATTTGATAGAATCCTTTCTCAGGATCTTGAAGTCAACACAAAACCTAATTTATCCATTCTTGTTTGTGACATATACTAGATTGGAAACCCAAGTAGAGTACCTTACAAGGATGATTATCTTGTAATCATGGAGCTTCTTAATCTCCCTTTGAACAAGGAGGTGAAACGGGGGATTCATATGTCTCTACTTTTGTATGAAATGTTTGATATCATTATTAAGGGGGATGTGATGATGAAATATGCATGTGTCATAAGTCTTTAGATCCTCATACTTCCATGTAAAAACATCCTATAAATCCATAAATATATCGACATGCTCCTACTCTAAAGGATATTAACGAGCAATTTGATTATGAAATATGGATGGGTCATAATTCTTCAGATCCTCATACTTCCATGTGAAAACAACCTTGAGCTCCCTAAGTAGCTTAGCATACTCCTACTCCGAAGGAGACAAGGACTTGGACAACATGACAAACTAAGGGTCTTCTTCTATTCCCATATTACCCTAAAATAATTTTGGCTTTATGGAGGGTTTTTTAGAGAGACACCATTTAGGTCAAATAATCCTTCTAGAGGGACTAAACCCCCGAGAATAAAATTGGTCTTTAGTTGGATGATGCATTCAACCATATCAAGGATAGAATGATAAGGGGGTTAGACAATGTCAAGTTATCCTTCTTATTTATCCATCTAAATCAATGCTCAAGTTGGTGTACTCATCCACCAAGTTTAAGAAACTTTTGATCATCCTAAAAAGCTCACTACTATTTGATGTTGTAAGGATAGTAGCCCCGTGCATGAATTCAATGGAGTAGGACAAGTGGTCAAGGTTAGGAGGTGTAAAAGAAACAATAGACTTAGCCAGTTTTTCATCTCTATGTTACACTTCCCCAGGGACAACAATGATATTGATATCATCAAACAAGTTTTAAAAAATATCCCAAACCTCATGCTTGTACTATCTTAACCTTGGGTACCTAGTCTAGTAGACTTCCTTCACCTAGTTCATTATTAGGTCAAAATCTCCAAAGATTTTGAGAAGTCATCACCAAAGTATCATAAGTGGGTCATCGATATGCTAGGGTATGATTATGAGATTATATATAAGAAGGGTAAATAAAATGTGACCTGGTCGATGCTTTATCCATGCAATTTGAGGAGGATGAAACCTTCTTTTCCTTATCTTTACCAATTGAAGGTTGGATCGAGGAATCACATCAAGAATGGATGGAAAATGACACTATATTTGAAATCATCTAGAGGATTTAGGAAGATCCCAAACCTCCTAAAGGGTATACATAGGAGCAAGCTACATTGAGGTATAAATGGCACATTGTTCTGGTAAAGAATTCTACCTTAAAATAAATGGTCTTAGAGGAATTTCATTCATCACCAATAGTGGGTCACTATGGATTTCATAAAACGTATGAAAAATCTAAGTGCTCTTTCTTTTATGGAGGCATGAAAATGGGCATCCGAGATTTTGTAGCAACTTGTGACACCTTCCAACAAAACAAGGGTGAGATAGTGAATATGCCAAGAACATTGCACTACTATTGATAACAACACATATATGGATTAAATTCTCTATGTATTTTATAGTGGGACTCCCAAAACTGGGTAACAAATTAATGATTATGGTGGTAATTGATCATCTTTCCAAATATGATAATTTTGTTCCTTATAAAACCCATTTACTACCTCCTCATTTTCCCAAGTTTTCATGAATCGTATTTTTAAGTTACATGGAATGCCCATTTCCATTACCTTAAATCGAGACCCTACCTTCACCAACAATGTTTAGTAGGAGTTGTTTAAAATTAAAGGTACTCAACTAAACATGAGCACTATGTATTATCCCCAAATAGATGGTCAAACTAAAGTGGTTAACAAGTGCCTAGAAGCCTATTTATGATGCTTCACTTATAAAAAACCACACCAATGGGAACAATGGATTCTCCTTATAGAATGGTGGTACAATACCACTTATCACAGAGATACCAAAATGACACCATATGAAGTTGTATATGGCCAGGAAACCTTATCAATAATTTCCTATTTAGTAGGAACCTCCAAGGTTTAGGAAATGGATATGCACTTCACACCAGAGAAACAATTCTCTGCACACTTAAGGACAATTTGGTTATGTTTCAAAATAGAATGAAACGATCAGAAAACCAACATCACTCCAAACACTTTTTTTGCAGAAGGGGATAAAATTTGTTTTCACCTTCAACCCTGTAAACAAATATCACTCAGAGATAAAATACCCCAAAAATTAGCATCAAATTTCTATGGACCCTATAATATCATCCAACACATTGGACAAGTGGCCTACAAGTTGGCTCTTCTAGCCCACTCCAAGATTCACCTAGTCTTCCAAGTTTCTTGTTGGAAGGTTGTGGGAACAAAGTGCAAGGTGAAAACGGACTTACTAGAACTTGATGAAGAAGGATCCATTTGGCTCTAACCAAAAGTAGTATCTGATACAAGAGAGCATCAATTATGCTAGCACACAGTTTGAGAAGTATTGATCCAATGGAAATATATGCAACCCAAAGATGCCACATGGCAACCAACAATGATTCTACAACAATTTCCCCACCTCCAACCTTGAGGACAATGCTGTTTATGAAAGGGGAGGGCATGTTAGGGTCCTACCCTAAAATCCATACTTTAGGATATCTAGGAGTTATTCAATTTATTTGTGTCGCCATCCTTTTTTAATAAGGCCCATTAGATAGTAGTGGATAGTCATTTAATGTCTAAGGGTCCACTTTATAAGGCCCACTAGGTATTCAATATCCATTAATGATGGAACCACAAGTATTTAGGGGTTGATTAAGAATATATTTAAAGAGAGTACAATGCAATGAAACAATTTATCTTGTATTGTTGTATTTGGTGTTGCTCACTAAAAGGTTGACCCACCTTAAAAAGCAAGTGAACATTGATTTCTTTATTCTAGTTATCATAATACAAGGGTATATTTTGCATATTTCATCTTATTTGTCTCTTGTATCTAGTTTCCTACAATTATATTCTTTGTATAATTGGTTTTTGTTTCAAGTCTAAGGGTTAAGGAACACTACAAAAAAATTCAAATCAAGTACCAGTGGAAATACTCACAAAATTTTGTGACTTGAAAATATTAGAATGGGATAATATGTTACACACAACATTATGGGACTATAGGACAATATGGAAGAAATGATCATGACAAAAACCATTTAGGATTGCATTTGGAAAGAAAGCAATATTGTCCATATAATATTGGGTATCCTCACTAAAAACAATAGTCATATAATGGTTACATTTTCAATTTTCATGGTTTCACACAGTTATAAATTCATAAGAATGGAATACTATGTTTAAATAAATCAATTTCTTGATGTTTCAAACCTTAAATAAGGTCCATCATGAAGAGAAATAAATTTTCACAAATAATCTTCATATGGATTGAGTTTTACTAATATTCATTCCTATGGAGAAATCAACAAGATATGTCGCATTTGAAAGAAGACTTGAAATATCACAAAGACAACCATTGAGGAATTACTTGAGGTGTTGAAATATCAAATTCCACGCTTATTTTCACCTAGACTGTCATCCCAATTAAGGTTGGTCCTACATTTCTTGATTTATAAAACCTCTATAATCTTTATTTTTTAGTAATGTGGCACTTTTCTTTATCACTCTTGTACCCTCCATGCATATATAGTGTTTGGAGGTGTTAGAGTGTTCAACAACAACATATTTCCTTATCCTCCCATAGATTGTATCTACATTATGTTCCTTCAACCTTTTTTTCATTGAGTAGTATGTATCTCCAATGCAAACTTATCCACAAGAGAAAGGAATTGTAAACTTACAAAATTTTTGTCAATCAGATCTTGCATTGAATCCAACATGTTTCTTAAAAAGTTCATGAATCACCTCAATGATCAATCTAAACATATTGAATTCACAATGGAGAAAGAAGAGAACAATATCATGCCCTTATTGGATATATGTACCACAAGGAATCAAGATAGATGATTATCCCACTAGGTATAGAATGAGAAAACTCATTTGGACAAATACCTACACGAGGAATCACACCTCTAATAAACTTGGTTGATTTAAACATAGGATTCAATTCTTATGGAAACAATGGTTGCATACTAAGGGACATTTTAAACTTAAATTGGAAGGATTACATAATTTAATGAAGATAGAATTTGGTCCAAGTTCCAATAGATGATAGCCAAAGGCATGATGAAGAGGTACCACAGGAAACAAGCTAAAGAAACATGAGTTTTAAGAATGGAAATTGGTCTTCTTATATTACAAGAAAGTGGGAATTTTAACTATGGATGTCTATGATCATATAAGCTCAATAAGATAGATGCCAATGTCTTAAATGTTCTATATACCACAAAAGGGTTTCCATACATCATCTGTTAAGACACTTCTTGGTTGAAGACCTATTACGATTAAAATAATAGGTAAAGTTACCAAAAAAAAACCAAGAAACCCTACAAAGGATCAAGGTATTAGTAAAATGAAAAAGGATATAGAGAGCACCAATTGATAACAAAGGACCTAATCAAGGTGCATTATTTGTTGGAACAAAATAAGTGTTGAATGACAACAATTAAGGTAAGTATGATTATGTGTCTTAACTATAAATTTTGATAATTTCTATAAGATTTATAAGAGTGGAAATCCATTAGTGTTTTGAATGGAAGGTCGCAAACCCATCTAATTATTATATATTATCAATGGAGTGTACAATGAAGTGGTCGTTGAAGCATCAATCTACCACCTCCATGAAATATAAATTCTAGATGAGGTGTCTTTAATAATAATAGTGGTACAATGATCCAATTTTCAATGGGACTATCATAAAACAAATGCCTACGAGAAAATTTAAAAAGGGTAAGAGTTATCAAGTAATACCCAATGGAAGGGCATGGACATGGAAATGACCTAAACAATGAAAAAATCCATTGTCCTGATGTTTCTTTCTCAAAAAAATAGTGTCTCATCACAACCAAAGTACTTACCTTAATAGGGAGGGGATGTTCCTATCTATAAGTCATGTACCACCATAAAAGTACTTACTAGGGAGGGTGTTATTCATATGCCATATCTGTTAAGATGTCATTTCTAGTCATTCTTCCTCCCCTTTCATGGGATGGAAATTTTCCTTTCACTCCATGACTCTAATGCATTATAAACTCAATCATGGGTGTTATCAATAGTTAAGGGATCACCATAAAAAATGGGCTTGGAAGAAGCCATATGAGAAGAAGAAGTAAAACATAGATGAAGGGGATTGGAAAGAGGCCCAACATTAAACCATTAGGATTATCATTGAAAAAATATATGGAAAAATACATTGAGAAAAAATAGTGGATCTGAAAGAATACATTAATGAAGATGATATGAAACAAACATAAAACATAACAATTGAAAGACTAGTTCAAACAAGGAATACAAGTGGAACTAAAGTCTTATCAAGAATGCACAATAAAAAATCAATAGAAAAAAATACAAAACAAAGAACAAGGAAAATAAGCCAAATTTGTTGATGAAAAAAATGACATAGATGACACAATTAATGACTACTTCCTACCAAGTGAGGAAATGAATTTGAATGTAGAATGACAATACATACAAAAGGAATTTAAACATAGAACCTATTAAAGTTTGGTATTTACATGGAGAGTTGTATAGAAAAGGAAATAAGTATAACAAAACTATTATACACAATTGCAAGTATCTATGATCGGAATCGGATCCAGCAAGAACAGTTGATTATCGACACAGGCTCTAAGATGATCAACATAGGAAAATTTTAAGGCTACATGGATGAATAAGGATACCGACTTGTTGGCATGAAGGGCCCCATGCCATTAAGAACGATGTCCATTTTTGTATGTAATATATGTAAAGTAAGGAAGTATATTGTTGTACGTAAAGAAATAATGAAACTTTCATGAGACCCTTTCCATGCGGGAGAAAATACAAACAAGTAAATAAAAGAAGGAGAAACATACTGGAAAAAAGATGAAGTGTTGGGGACACCTGACCTTCCATCTATCCTCTTGATCGACTCAGTATTATATATCATGTTTCCCCACAATGAAAAATGGGTTCTTTGGCTGTGAATAATGTATAGATGATGCCCAAATGTCACTGAGGATCATGGAGATGAACCAGAGAGCCTGTAACTTTCCCATTGTTGAATAATAAATAGCTTGATCGAAGCCAAAATAATGTCGGTTTTCCCATTTGGGTTTCTAGGGTAAATTCTGAGTTTTCTGTGTTGTCATGTTTGAATTATGTTGTCTATGGGTCGAATTGTCTGTACTGTAATTTAATGAATGTTTAATGGAGTGTATTGTAATTTAATGGATTTTTGCGTATTGTTTAGTACAAATAACTCCATGCCAACTATGTTTTGAGCTCATTTTATATTAATATGGTCCCCATGGGTCAATAAACAAGACTAGCCACTCTTTAACCATACATGTACATTGATTCAAAAGTCAAAGATCAATGACCCTCCTTACCGTTGCGTTGTTATTTACTTGGGGGTTGTTAATTTGGTTTTAAGAGTCGTTGGGAACATTCTATACTTTTTTGGGCATTTTTCTTTGTCCATAAATCAGGGGTGAAGTATATTTTGAAATATGGGCTTGTCCAAGAATTTATTAGCTACCCACATACCGTATACACGTTTTTTCCAATTTTCCTGCTATCGATTTTTCCCCATATGTTTTTGTTTATCGATGAATCTTAAAATAATATTCCATACATTCTTTTAGTTGCTCTGGGTTGCCAAAATCACCCTAGGAATTTTTATGCATCACGACTTACTAAAATCACCTCTCCAAACATTTTACTTCGTAGTTGGTTGTCAAATTTTCTCTTTGATTTATAGTCTTCAGTGTTGGACGACTAGATTTGTCTATACGTGTTTTAGCTCCACCATTGGTCATTTTCCTCTTCCTTAATAGATCGTCAAAAATTTACGATTGACTAGATTCAACTACGGTTCGACTGGATTTTCATCGGGTTGATTTGACTCGACTTGATCGATTCGAATTTGGTCAACCCGGCTTGGTCGACTTTCCTTTCATCTAAGTCAAATTGGTCGACTTGAATTACTTCTGACTCGACTTCTGGAAGTTTGAATTCCTCATCACTTGGTTGATTCAACTTGGGATGGTTGATGAGTCAACTTCCTAGTTGACTTGACTTTGGCTTGGCCAATCGAGTTTCTATAAGATGATGAGAACTATGATTATATTTTATTTGTATAGGACTCCATATTGGTGAGATGGGTATGCTATAAGCCTCTTATTTTTAGATCAAATGGTATCAGAGCATAAGTTCAAATGTATTTAGTGAGACCTGTATGGTAAGCACCCATAGTGATTACAAAAGAAGTGGAAAATATTTGTTTCCAGGGCTAGAGAAAAGTAGAGCATCAAGAATGTTAGGGTAACATTATGAAGGAGAAGAGGAAAAGGATCCCATGGTTAGGTTGGATCGATTTAAGAAGATTTTGGCCACATTAACATCAATGGTGTCACAACTATTGGCAACAAAGAGCAAGGAAACACCATCAATAGAGGGTTGTCATGAAGGCCCTAAGAAGGAGGAAAATAATCCACAAACATAGCGCAAGACTAAGCTAGAGATGGGAGAGTGAAACTATAGCAAGGCATAGGTACCTTTCTGTGTGGATGCCAAGGTGGAAATTAAGCCATATACTGGGGAAGTGGATGTTATCAGATTGAACCAATGGCTACAAAAAATGGAAGTGTACTTCAACATGCATGAAGTAACTGGAAAACAAAAGATTTATTTTTCCTGGTTGAAGCTTGAAGGCCATGCTTTGACATGGTGGGAGAGTGATGCAGTAAGAAAAGCACTAGGGACTGAACCACCAATGAATGATTGAGATTTATTCAAGGACATGATTAAATCTTAGTTTTATCCAATAAGATATGAAAACACCAACAAATAGTATGAAAATACTTCAGCTATAGAAAAGGACAATCAATGTGGGCGTTCACAACAAGGTTCAATAAGAGAGAAATTCAGATGGGAGTCTCTCTCAAAAGTACATACATGTTAGTCAAGTATTTGGCGACATTTTTACCTCATATTTGTAGAAAATAATGTTATTTAGACCGAAGACAATTGATGAGACCAATATTCAAGCACAATACCTTGAGGGAGACAAGAAGAATCAACAAACAAGTCCTCATAAGCAAGTAGAACCACAAGAGTAGCAGAGAAGGAAGAAAAACAAAAAGAAGCGGAATGAGAAGAATATCATGGTAGCAACACAATAAGAAACACCTTCCATCCAACAATGTAAAGGATGTTATCAAAAGGGTCACACTGAGGGGAAGTTTTGGAAATTACACCTTAATAAGCGCCCAAAATATTTTCAGAAAAGAAAGAAGAAAGCTTTGTTATCAATGGATGTTGAGGAAAGAGTGGATATAAAATCATACCCAAAAGGGAATATTAACTTCAATAATCTTGAGAAAGAGGTATCATTAGTTGGTTGCAATCACAAGGAGGAGAAGATGATGATTGAACTTTTCTACATTAAAATCCACATGAAGCAAAGCAAGGTGGATTGTTTGTTCAAGCTCGGTTCACAATCCAACTTGATCTCTGCACAATTGGTTGAGAAGTTTGGGATGGAGACTCAAGGTCATCTACATCCATACCCCTTGGGATGTGTGAGGCAATATATGTAATTAAAAGTGAGCAAGCAATGCAAATTTAAGTTTTCCATCCATAAATACTTTGTTGATGAAGTAGTTGTAGATGTCGTCCCTCTGGATATATGTGGAGTCATATTGAGAAGTTCGTATTTGTACATGAGGAATGCTATTTTAATAAGGAGAGTGAACCAATATAGGTTAGTCAAGGATGGAATATATTATGCCATAAACGCACACAAGGACAAATTTAAGCTCTCTTTGATCAATTCTCATCATGCAACAAAAATCATGGGAAATACAAAGAAGTTTGTCTTGTTGTTCCCGAGAGAAGGAAAGAAGCAAGGAGAAGGAAAAAAGTTTGAGGTGAAGGAATCCTTGGAAGGATGTAGTGACAAACAATTCCAACAATTGATTGAAGCCTAAAAGGAAGTGTTTCAAGAGCCTTAGAGACTACCACCCAAGAGAGAGGTTGAACACGAGTTTCATTTGTTGCTAGAGTCAGCATTGCCTAACATTGGGATGTATAGGCAATTTTTCATTGAAGCAGATGAAGTAAAGAAGAAGTTACAGTAGTTGTTGGAGGAGGGATTCATCAGACCCAATATATCACCATGTGGATCAACCATCATCATGGTGCCAAAGAAAGATGGAAGCTAGAGGATGTGCATTGACTATCATACCCTGAATAAGATCACCACTAAGAATAAATATTCTTTGCCAAGGATTGACGAATTGTTGGATCAACTACAATAAGCCAAATTCTTCAGTAAGATGGACCTCAAATTAGGTTACCACCAAGTGAGGATCAAAGTGGAAGACGTATGGAAGACGACGTTCAAAACAAGACAAGGTTTGTAAAAGTGGTTAGTAATGCCTTTTGGATTATGTAATGCACCTGCAACATTTACGAGACTAATGAATGATGTGCTACGTCCATTCATTGACTCTTTTGTAATAGTATATCAGGATGACCTACTAATATTTAATAATACTTGGCAAGAGCACCTTTCACATGTGGCACAAGTACTGGAGACCTTAAATGAGACTTGGTTTATTACCAACTTATAGAAATGTGAGTTTATAAAGAATTCCCTGATATATATTGGGAACATGATTGGAAGAGGATATTTGAGGTTAGATCCATAGAATATTACATCCATCACCCAATGGCCTATTCCCACAAATGTGACGTAGGTCAAGAGTTTCATGGGAGCAACTCAATATTTGAGAAAATTCATCGTAACTTTCTCCACAGTAGCAACACCATTGCATGCCATAACATCCAAAGGAAATATCTTTCATTAGGGTAAGAAACAACAAAGAGAATTTGAAGACTTGAAGAAGAAAATCAATGGTGCTCCAGTATTAGCCATGCCGAATTTGCAACGACCTTTTGAGATAGATACTGATGCTAATGGATATGAATTAGAAGCAATACTCATGCAAGGAGGAAGGCATGTGTGCTACCATTCAGATTTGTTTCATGGAGCAGTGTTTGACTATCCCACATATGATAAAGAGCTCTTTGCGACTGTACACACAATGAAGAAATGGAAGCATTACCTCTTGGGAAAAGAGACTATCATACTCACATATCATCAACCCCTTCAATATCTATAGAGTCAAAGAAAGATGCAATAGGTGATACATTACAAGTGGTTAGGTTTCTTGCAACAATTTCATTTATTGATTAATTACAAGAAAGGAGTCACGAATAGAATAACATACATGCTCTCTCAACCACCACTGAAGAAGATTGCAATCATTGGAATGATAATGCAGCTTGAGATTTTCACTCATGAACTTCTAAGTGAATATTATGAGGGATATGAGTATTTAAGAGAAGTCTACAAGCAACTAAGGGAGAGGTTTGTCGATGCTATGGAAGGAAATGAATACCGCCTCCAATATGGGTTGTTTTACAAACTAGACAAACTATGCATACCTCGGGACATAAGGGTTCAATTGATGAGAGAAGCACACACTTATAGGGTTGTTGGAAATTTTGGTGTGGCAAAGATAATGGTGAATATGAAGTGGTATGTGTATTGGCCAAAGATGCAAGAGTAGGTGGAAATTTTTATTAGAGGTTGCGTTCTTTGCAGCACTAGCAAGCCAAGAAACCAAAAACTTGTCTTGTACATGCCATTATCAGTTCCAAGTAGACCTTGGGAGAGCATCTCCATGGATTTATTTTGCCGTACTGGACTGCTTCAACAAAATGTGTGTGCTCATTCCCCGTAAGAAGACATTCTCGGGACGAGAGGAAACTGAACTATTTTTCAGCCATGTTTGGGTACATTTCGGATTGCTAACCTCCATCATATTGTATCAGGACAACAAGTCCTTGGGCATATTTTGGATAACACTTTGGGAGAGAATAGATACCAAGTTGAAGTACTCCACTTCCTTCCATCCTCAGACTGATGAAAAAACCAAGGTAGTAAATAGGATGTTGGTGCAATTGTTAAGAGGTTACAACAACATACATCTAAAGAATTGGAATGAGCAACTAGTCTACATTCAACACTATTACAACATAGAACTCCATTATTCCACCAATAAGTCTCCTTTCAAAACTTGTTTTGGTTATTTACATCCTTCACCATTGGATATCGTTTATGGACAATAACAGGAAGAAGTGGGACTACACGGAGAAGAACATAAGGCAAGCACATTCATGAACAAGATCAAGCATATACATCTAATGGTTCAGGAGTAGCTCAATAAGAGCCAACAATTGTACAAATCTAGGCATGTTCAACATAGGGAGGATCATAAATTCCACATTGGAGACAAGGTGTGGCTCTATTTCTATAAGGAATGACTGCAAGAAGCAACAAAGAAACTTAATCCTCTTAGATGTGGACCATTTGAGATCATTCAACAAGTGAACAAGAATGCCTTTAGGCTGAAACTTCCACCTTACATGCAGATCAACTCAATGGTGAACATGAAAAATTTGAAGTTGTTTGAACCCTCCATGTTGGATGAGGAGGAAGAACATCAGGTTCTTCCAACAATTCAAGACCTTGCACCTCATGGACTTGAGGAGTTGAAGGAAGACACGGTTCTGCAAAATAAGGAGTAGACAAATAACAAAGGACATGAACAAATTATATGGCATATTGGTCTGAAGGGACATACTACAAGAAAAACAAAGTTGTATGAGAGGAACCAGATTGCAAGCAAATTCCCTCTTCTATCCTTGGCATCTTCCAGGGACCAAAATCCTCCCAATGGGGAGGTGTGATACGAATCAGATCCGATAAGAACAATTGGCTATCGACATAGGCTCTAAGATGATCAACACAGGAAAAATTTAAGTCCATGGATGAAGAAGGAGATCGAATTGTTGGCATGAAGGGCCCCATGCCATCATGAATGATGTCCATTTTTGTATGTAATATATGTAAAGTCAGGAAGTATATTTTTGTATGTAAAGAAATGATGAGACTTTCATGAGACCCTTTCCATGTGAGAGAAAAGACAAACAAATAAAGAAAAGAAGGAGAAACATACTAGAGAGAAGCTAAAGCGTAGGGGATTCTTGACCTTCCATCTATCCTTCTGGTTGACTTAGTCTTCTACATCATGTTTCCCCACAATGAAAAATTGGTTTTTTGGTTGTGAATGATGTAAAGAGGCTTCCCAAATTTCACTGAGGAGCATAGAGATGAACCAAAGAGTCTGTAACTTTCCCATTGTTGAATAATAAAGATCTTGGTCGAAGCCAAAAGAATGTTGGTTTTCCCGTTTGGGTTTCTAGGGTAAATTATGAGTTTTGTGTGTGTTGTTGTGTTTGAATTATGTTGTCTATGGGTGGAATTGTCTGCACTGTAATTTAATGAATGATTAATGGAGTGTATTGTAATTTAATGGTTGTCTGCATATTTTTTAGTATAAAGAACTATGTGTCAGCTATGGTTTGAGATCGTTTTATATTAATATAGTCCCCATGGGTTAGTAAACCAAACTAGCTTCTCTTTAACCATACCGGTACATTGTTAAAAGTCAGAGATCGATGGCCCTCCTTCTCGATCCGTTGACATTTACTTGGGGGTTTCTAAATTGGTTTTAAGAGTCGTTGGGCACATTCTAGACTTTTCTTGGTGTTTTCCTTTTCACATAAATCAGTAACGGAGTATATTATGAAATATGGGGTTGTCTGGGCATTTATTAGCTACCCATGGACCATATACAAATTTTTTCCAATTCCCATGCTATAAATTTTTCCCATACATTTTTCTCTGTCAGTGAATGTTAAAATCATCTTCCATATGTTCTTTTAGTTGCTTTGGGTTGCCAAAATCGCCCTGGGAAATTTTATGCATCGTGGGTTACTAAAATTGCCTCCCCAAACGTTTTCCTTCATAACTGGTTGTCATTCACCCTTTGAGTTATATTCTTCATTGTTGGTTGACCCAACTCATCTATGAGTGTTTTAGCTCCACCATTGGTCATTTTCCTCTTCCTTAATCGACCATCAACAATTTCCATTCGACTAGATCTAACCATGATTCCACTGGGTTTTCATTGGGTCGATTTGACTCGACTTGATTGAATTGACTTTTTAGACTTTCCTTTCATATAATTCAACTTGGTCAAGCTGCATTACTTCCAACTTTACTTCTAGAAGTTCGACTTCCTCATCACTTGGTTGATTTGACTTGGGATGGTTGATGAGTCAACTTCATAGTTGAATCGACTTTGGCTTGGCTAATCGAGTTTCTATAAGATGATGAAAGCTATGATTATATTTTTTTTGTATAGGACTTTGTATTGATGAGACAAATAGGCTATAATCCTCCCATTTACAAATCAATCTATTACCCTAAAAAATAATGGCATTGGATGAAAAGGTTAGTGTTTAAATACCAATCGTGGAGAAAACAATTTGATGGGTCTTTTGAATCCCACGATGCATAAAAATATGGGATGAGGGAGGGAAGGTGGGGTATGATTTTAAAGAAAGTATAAAGGATCATGCCTTATTACCCTTAATATTTGATCCGAATTTTAGGGGGTATATGGTCTAAATTCGGATGCAAAAGTCATAAAGCTATAAATCTATTAGATTTCCCATGTGGATCAAGGAGATGCTCACCTCCTCATTAATTAATTGGTATAACAGGTTTCCCATATGAGCAAAAGAGAGTCCCACCTCTCCATTGGGTTTTATTTTCCACTACTACGTTAGTCGGGTAGTTATATCTATTATTATAATAATAGAGACTCATTTAATGAGCTCTTTCCATTATTGTAATGGGTTTTATTTTCCACTACTTAGTTAGCTGGGCAGTTAGATCTATTATACTAATAATAGAGACTCATTTAATGATCTCTTTTTGACTTTTTACAATGGACCATTTTGTAATGCTATATAAAGGCCTAACAAGCCTTCTCATAATATCAAGTTACTCATTTTGGCTTCCCTCATATTTTCTATTGTTCATTGTGAGATTAATTAGCTCTGAGTAATTTACTAGTAATTAGTTTTAGAGGCAAGGCTCCTCTTTGAGCCTCACCTCCCATGTACTTCATTTACATATTTTTTTTTTCTCATGCTTATTTTCATGCAATATTGGCATGTCTAAGCTCCTCTTTTCTTGACATTCAAGCCATCCAGATCTCATCCCCCGAGATCCGGATCAGTGGTATCAGAGCAAATACGCTCTCCATCAGAACAAGGGTTTGAAGCATGTTGCGGGTTCAAACATTTACAAAAATTACCAATCTCCTTTTGGTACTATCAAAATCCATTTTCTGGGCCATACATTGCAAGCATCACAGTTGCTCCACATGCACTACAGGGATATTTTTTTTACCCTAGGATATTTGTTCACCATTACAAGGAGATCCATACATGGATTCACTACATCCATACATGGATCCACTAAATCCATTGGTTTGCAACATTTTCAAAAAATTTGTAGGGTGTCCATGCTTCCCATAGAAGTTCCACAACCTCTACAACAACGCATGCTTCTCTACAAACCCTTGACATCCTTTATGGACCTGTACACTCAACCAACTTCAAATAGGTGTTGCGACCTCTAAAAAAAATTTCAGAGGCTCTACCATATCTCATTGGAAATATCTTTTCAATATCTCCAATGGGTATTTCACGGAATCTCATCTGGCTTCTTGGTTTGAGAGATATCATCGATTGAATCTCAACATGTAATTGACCTAAGGAGGCTGTGCGTACCACCGTATTCAATGGTATTTTTATCCCTGCTCAAGAAACTATAGAAGGAGTTCCACATATGGCTGGAAATATCTCTTCAATATCTCAAATGGGTATTTCATGGAATCACATTTGGCTTCTTGGTTTGAGAGATATCATCGATTGAATATCAACATGTATTTGACCCAAGGAGGCCGAGCATAAAACCATATTAAAAGGTATCTTTCTCTATGATTAAGAAACTAAAGAAATATTTCCACATATTTCTCAAAATATCTCTTCAATATCTAAAATGGGTATTTCATGGAATTTCATTTTGTTTTCTGGTTTATGAGATATATTTGTTTGAAGCAACACATGTTTGTAATCAGCGTGGTTGCGCACCATTCAAATTCGGCATGGTTTTTCTCACTCCATGGGCCACCTAAAAATAAGTTCCATATACCGATGGAAATATATCTTTAGTAGCTCAAACTGGTCTTTGATGGAATTGGATTTCATCACCCGTAGAAAAAGTTATGAATAGATTTGCAAAAGGATGTTTGAAGCTCCCAAAGTCACGATTTTTCCATATATATATATTTTTTTTTTTTAAATTTTGGGATTTTATTAAAATTTATTTATTTTTCTGCCCATGTATATCCATTGTCAACTAGGTTATGGGTCAACCACAAATCCACAGTTATGGGTCAACCACACAAAACCCTTCTCTTCATTGTGTATTTTCACACTGTAATCATAATGGTACGATAATGGGGTTTCTCTTTTTAGCAGGGGTGAAATGATGGGGACCATCATTTGCTAAGGGGGGAGGAATGATCCAAATTTTAGGGGGTATATGCTCTAAATTCAGATGCAAAATTCATAAAGCTATAAAGCTAATAGATTGCCCATGTGGATCAAGGAGATGCCCACCTCCTCATTAATTAATTGGGTTAACATGTTGCCCATATGAGTCAAAGAGAGTCCCACCTCTCCATTGGGTTTTATTTTCCACTACTAAGTTAGTTATTATAATAATAAAGATTCATTTAATGAGCTCTTTCCGTTATTGTATCATGTTTTATTTTCCACTACTTAGTTAGTTGGGTAGTTAGATCTATTATACTAATAAGAGAGACTCATTTAATGAGCTCTTTTTGACTTTGTCCAATGGGCCATTTTGTAATTCTATATAAAGGCCTAGAAAACCTTCTCATACTATCAAGTTACTCTTTTTGACTTCTCTCATATTTTCTATTGTTCATTGTGAGATTAATTAACTATGAGTGATTTACTAGTAATTAGTTTTAGAGGTGAGGTTCCTCTTTGAGCCTCACCTCCCAAGTACTTCATTTACATGTTTTTTTTTGTCCATGCTTATTTTCATGCAAGTTTGGCATGTCTAAGATTCTCCTCTCTCGGCATTCAAGCCACTTAATACTTGTTTCAAGAATTGTTTTTGGTTCTATTATGATTTTCCCTTCTTAATTAATCTCTAGAAAATAGTTTGGACTGGGATACCATGACCAATTACCTTCTTTAAGCAAGAAACATGGAATATTGGATGTACACGTGAAGATGGAGGCAACTCCAATTTGTAAGCAATACTTCCAATCCTTTTCAAGCACTTATATGGGTCATAATATTTGGGTGCTAATTTATTGTCCTTCTTTTTTTTCTTAAGAGGCATCTATTTATATGGTTGTAGCCTAAACAATACCCTATCTCCCACTTCAAATTCTCTTTCACTGTGATGTTGATATGCTTGTTGTTTCATCCTATTTTGTGCCATAACCAAGTTGTCCTTCAATAGTTTGAGAACCTATTATTGGTTCCCTATGTGGTCCTCCACTTCCTGAACCTTTGCAGTCCCTTTCAAGGGAGATGTGATGGATGGAGGATGATATCCATAAAGTGACATGAATGAGGAAATTTTTGATGAAGTATGGAAGGATGTGTTGTACCACCATGTTGCAAAGGGAAACCACTTGACCCATCGTGTTTGTTTATCAGATGAAAAACAATGAAGATACCCTTCTAGAAATTTATTCACAATGTCAGTTTGCCCATCAAATTGAGGATGGTAGAATGAGCTATGAGCCAATTGAGTACCCAAACAAGAAAATAATCCAGTCCAAAAATTTCTAGTGAAAATTGGATTTCTGGCACTTACAATAATCTTGGGGATTCCATGTAGATTTTGAACTATTTCCATGAATGTTGTGGCTATTATACTTGATTTAAGAGAGAGAGAGAGAGAGAGAGAGAGAGAGAGAGAGAGAGAGAGAGAGAGAGAGATGGGTATACTTCATCAATCGATCCACCACTACCATGATGAAAAATTTTCCTTCAAATTTGGGTAAACCTATAATAAAATCCATTGAAAATTCTTCCTAGTGTTGACTTGGTATAGCTAATGGTTGTAGGAGACCTAGAGTTTTGATTGTCTCTCCCTTATTATGTTGGCATACCACACATTAATACCAAAAATTTTGAACATCAGTTTTAATACCTTCCCAGAAAAAAAATCCTTCTTGATCCCGTGGTAATTTTTCAAGAACCATGAGTGTCCTCCTATAGGAGAAGTATGCAATTCCATTCTGTTTGAGTTGGGAATTCTTACATAAATATAGGATATCATGATACCATAGCAAATCATTCTTCTATACAAATTTATCTAATGCATTGGGGTCCTATTGTAGTTGTTGAATGATCTTACATACCTCTTGATATTGCTTATATTCTATCCTTGCTTCCTCCACCCAATCAAGTTGCATAATAGAAAAAGCACACAGTGAACCCTCTGTTTCTTCTTCTTTCCTTGAAAGTGCATCTGCCACAATATTATGTTTTCCTTTCTTGTATATAATTTCAAATACATATCCTAGCATCTTTGTAACCCATTATTGTTGTTCTTATGAAGATACTATTTTCTCCAATAAGTACTTCAAACTATCATGATCTATTTTTACTTTGAAGTGTCTTCGTATTAGGTAAGGGTTCCATTTCTTAACTGCATGTAGTATGGTCAAAATTAATTTTTCATAAATTGTTTTGAGTAAGTTTTTCCCTTAAAGTTGGATACTTTCAAAGGCAAGGGGGCTTCCTTCTTTCATTAAAACTACACAAATACCATGTCTTGAGGCATCACACTCCACAATAAATGTTTTTGTGAAGTCAGGTGTGGCTATGAAAAGATTTGTACACGTAGCTTCCTTAAGCTTTTCAAAATCTTTGGTTGCTTCTTGAGTCCAATAAAATGATATTTCTTTAATAATGTTGTTAGAGGTGTCGTTATTTGACCATATTTCTTGAAAAACTTGCAGTAATAGCCTACCAATCCTATCAATCCTCTATTTTTCTTCAAGGTTTTGGGAATTGGCCATCCTCTCATAGCTTCAATTTTGTTAAGATCCACTTTTACACCTTCATGAGATACAATATGAACCGGATATTCCACTTCTTGAACCCCAAAGGCACACTTGGAAGGCTTTACATAAAGTTGTTTCTCTTCCAAAATTCATAATACTTTGTCAACATGTTGTACATGGTCTTCCCACAATTTGTTGTAGATTAGTATGTCATCAAAAAATACTAACACAAATTTTTTAAAGAAGGATTTGAAAATATAATTCATTAAGCTATCAAATGTTTAAGGTGCATTAGTAAGTCCAAATGGCATAACCAAAAACTCATAATGACCTTCATGTGTTCTAAAGGTTGTTTTGAGAATGCCGTCCTCCCTCATTATGATTTAATGATATCATGAACGAAGATCCAACTTAGTAAAGAATTTTTCTCCATGCAATTCATATAGTAATTCATCAATGACATAAATAAGAAACTTATTTTTGATGGTCATTTTTTTTAGTTTTCTATAATCTAGACACACACAACATGAACCATCCTTATTTGTAACCATCACTACTGGTGAATATAAAGAACTTTGGCTAGGTCGAATGATGCTAACCTATAACATTTCTAGGATCATGTGCTCAATCTCACTCTTCTATGCATGTGAATACATGTAAGGCCTAATGTTAGGTGGTAAACTTCCGGGTTGCAAATGAATAGCATGATCATGATCTTGAACTACTGGAATACCCTCAAGAATCTCTCCAAATACCTTATAGTGATTATTGATAATCATTTGGAGATCCATTGGAGTAGATGATATATATGTTTGAACATCTAGTGAGCATAATTGTGCAATTACACCACATTGTCCCTTTTTGAGTAATTTTATCATGATATTATAGATTATCACTTTAGAGGATTTTCCTTGGATACCTCTAAGATCAATTTCCTTTTCTTATGAGGAAAATCTCATGAAAAGATTTTGAAAATTAAGGGCCATTATTCCCAATGATTGTAACCATTGGGACCCTAATACAACATCAACACCACCCATTTGGATGACAATCATGGGACTATATAATAAATACTCCCCCATATTGAGCTTAATACTATGGCACTTCCTAAAATAATTTATGGTACCTCCATATGCAATCATATCTTTTGCTAATTTTCAATTGATGAAGTTATGGGTGCTACCAGAATCAATCAACATTGTTACCTTATTGTTTTTTATGTATCCTTGTATATTGAGGGTTTGTAGAGTATTGATGTCGGCCAATGCATGACAAGATATCGTTGGATTAGTATCTTCTAGATCTGGATCTTGTGAAGGTTCCAATTCTTGATCTTCTTCCTCTTCACAGTCTATGTAGAATAATTTCTTGTCACAACATTTATGCCCATTACTATACTTGATATCACAATTGAAACATAGTCCCTTTTCTATTATTTCATCCATTTGTTGAGGTGTCAACCTTGTCGATTGAGGTACGATTGTCTTATGAGCCCCAAAACAATCTATGCTTTATGTGTGTGCTCCAATGGTAGGCTCATCTATAACTTTATTCTTGTCTTGAATATGAAGAGAAAATTGCATAGTGTCCATAATATGTGCAAGATGTTTTAGGAAAATTTCATGTTTAATGTCTTCTTTTAATCCACCCATGTAAGCTTCCAACAAATTTTCATGACTTATGTCATCCACCCTTGTGGAAAATACTTGAAATTTTGAATTATAATCTTCAATATCACCTAAGTGATTGATTCTTGTCAATTGACTGAAGTAGTCACGTTCCCAAACTTTCCCATATTGTGCTTCTAAGTCTCTTGTAAATAAAACCCAAGTATAATGATAAAAGGGTGGTTTCCTTTTAACTAACCATTGATACCATTTCCCCCAGATGGGGTGACACTTGGCGAGTACATGCTACATGGCACTTTGGTGACGAGTGCAATTAAATCCCCTCGCCGCCAGCCTCCTCATCCGTCAAATCACAATGTATAACATTCACTCAAGCAAGAGGTTAGTGAACTGGGAAAATCAGACAAGTTTAATGGCGCACCAAGTTTGGCCATCCAGAACTGGTACAATGCAACTGGGCGACATCACCTCAAAATTCATGGCTCCCAAAACTATAATTTCTCTCATCATCATGCAGGTAACCTCTTGTTGTGGTTATTATCTCCATATTTTGTTCTCGACATTTCATTCTCCACCTGCATTCTTCGTCTGAGTAAGTCGAGCCTCTATTCATTATCTTCCTTCCACGACCAACATTCCCTTCATTTCCCCTGTCAATTTTATTCCCCTTGAGTTCATCTTCGCCATGCCTCATGAGAGAGGTAAGTCCAAATGTGTTTAAGCCTACTACAGTTTGGTAGGCTGACATTGACACACAATATCTCCTTCTCTTTTTCCCAATCTAGGAAGAAAATCTGTTCGCGATCCTAATTCCGACTAAAATTGTTATGAAATTTCCCAGCCTGAACCCCAATCACTTGACCCTGAGATAAATAATGGAGGATGCATAATGGAGGAGAAGATTCCTCCTAAATAGGAGGAGAACACCATGAAGAAGACAACACCAATGGGTACCGGTTTCCCCTTAACTTCTCCTGAGATAGCAAGGGGAGGTTGTATGGTGGAGGAGGAAATCCCTCCACTCAAGCAGGATGACTTCAAGGAAGACACAACCACCAATGTCAGTGTTCCAAACAATGAAGCACCAGGGATAGATTGGGGCGATTTTTGGAGCAAGGGGGAGACCCATCAGGAGCTGCACATAGGTGCGCAAGCTCACCCAGCTTTGGGGTGCCACAGTTTTCCCAACTCCTGCAGGTTCACAGAGGAACATTTAGTGTTGATTTTAGAGATGAGGAAAGATTTGGTTGAATAGCTTCACAACCAACATGTCCTTAGAAAACACCTTGAAATTTTGTTCGACTCCCTTTCAAGAGAGCCTGCGAAGAGTCATTTCCCAACATGTTACCAACCATTCGCCTTCACAGTTCATCATGATGGAAGCCTGAGTTCGCCTCACATCTAGTTTCTTTACTATTAGATTTCTAGTTTTAGCTATAACGTATTTTGTTAAAAAAAGACTCTGGTTCCCCAGTTGCCCCTTGAACAATGTCGACCACCTGTTCTAGTTTCCATGCATGTGGCAGAGAAAGTGGCAGGTTTTGATGTATTTTCAGACATGTGTCACTTTTTTTGACAACGTAAGGTAATACAATCTTTTTTATTTACAAACAAAAAAAACCCATTGATAGCATTGATATGGTTTATTCTCAAAGTTCAAAGTTGGCATGTGAATCCTTTGCTTATCATCCATAATATTATGCAATTCAAAATATTTCTCTATTTGTCTCACCCAAGTAAATACCTCTGTTCCATCAAACTTCCTTAATTCAACCTTAGGAAGGTTCACTCCTTTTGGAGACCATCCATAAGTAACTCCATTATTTGATTTAAATCACCCTAGAAAAGTCTTATTATTAGAAAGTTGTTCAACTTTAACACTACCTTTATTTCCATGAGCCCCTTCAGACCCCTTATCAATTTTAGAGAGCCTCCCATATAAGGATTCTAGAATTTTTTGTTCAAATGTTCCAACTTTCCATCCATCTTTTGTTCCATTTGTTCTATATTTCTTTTCATCTCTTCCTTAATTTCATCCATCTTATTTTCCATTTCTTGAATTTTTCTTTGTGTGTTTACCAACTCATCACTTTTTATTGACGTGACACTCAAATCATTAAGTTGTTCCTCCAATTTGGATAGTTTGTTATGTATCTCCTCATTTTATTCATGAGTTATAGATGAGACTTCTGGAGGTCTAATTGCTTTTTAATTATTTCTTGGAGGAATAAAAATAATAATACTCGTCTAGTTTATCTTTATCACAAAACTTGAATCACCAAAAATAGATATTGCAATAAACATTTATGCCAATTGTAAGTTACATAACTTTCAAATCCTTAATTTGGAGTATGTATGGATGGTCGACCTTTGTCATGATGTATCTATGGACTTGGAACCCTTATGAGTTTGAAATTTTGGTTTGTAGTACTATAATATGTCCGTTTAAACTCCTTAAAATTTCACATTATGCACCTTCATTGATAAAAGTTTACGACACAAATACCAAAATGACTTGTTTAAGACTATTTTCAGAATTAGTAAAAATCCCCAACTTCTACAAGATATATCTCATAAATTATAATGATTCAATTTCTGAATTTTTTTCCATAGGTATCTTGCTATGTCTCCTCGGGATTCTAAATATTTTAGAGTCCGAAACTTCACCGAAATTCATTTATAGTGAAAATAAAAATATGACTTGTTTGAGACTAATTTCAAGACTAGTCACAAACCCAACTTCCAGAGAAGATATCTCTGAAACTATAATAATACAAAACCTAAAATTTGTATCAACGTAATTCACTATGTTGTCTCGGTCTTTACAAAAATTCGATATCTGAAACTTCTTAGAAAAAATGTTATTGCAAAAATTCCAAGATAAATCCTTTAAAATTTATTTTAGGATGAATCAAAAACCCTATATTCCATAGGCTATATCTCCAAAAGTGTAACGAACCAGAATTTGAAATTTTTAGTAGATGTACTTGGATATGTCTACTGAATAACCTCCAAATTTTGTTTTCTGAAGCATCCTAATATTTTTTTATATCAAACATTCCAAAATGACTCACTTGAAGCAAAAAAATACTATTACCAATGTTCTGATACCAAATGTTATGATCCCATGTCTTAAAAATGATAAAAAGTCAATGAATACAGTCTACTTTGAGGGGGAAACCTTCTTTTACAATATATCCAATTCAAAATACAATATGCGATGAGATAACTTGATCCTAAGACTAGGTTTGCTTGGTATATATATAGGAGATAGAGGGTATAATTATAATGAAAGGTTACAACTAAGGGCTCTAGCCGACCTACTAATATAACACTAGAAATGCAATAATTCAATATCTAGGGGCTTAATAAGGGGTGTTATACATACCATGAGGATTTTTCTAGGGATTAACAAAAGGAAGGGGTAGAAATCAATGAAGAGGTAGAGTATAGCTTCGATGACCTTGATGAAGTTGAATGAAATTAAAAACAACCAAAAAAAAATTCATAATGTAATTGTGTGTGAGATTATTGATGTCTTGGAAGGTGAGGACAAGAATGAGGAAATAAATAAATATGTACAAAAAATACATTGATGAATACAATATGCAACAAAAGGAAGAAAAGGAAAGATAAGCATAAACGGAATAAGAGAACGAAAAACTTGAGGGAAGAAACCAAGAAGATAAAAGTAGCTTTCTTACTTGATGAACATGCCAAAAATGTTTATCAAGAAGTTGAGGAGCTCATCACAATTTTTTTGGAAGATAAGAAACAAAAATAGAAAGTCATAGGTGTAGATTTAGGACCAAGTAAAGTGAGAAATAAGAATAAAAAATCAGAGACTAGGATAAAGGAAACAAAAATCACAAGGAAGCAAACACACCCAAGATCCCCAATTGAAAAGTATCGAGGACATTAGGAAAGAAGTCACAATAAAATAAATAAGGTACATATAGTGAGAAAAGAGTGAGATAATAAATATGAAATGAGGGGGAATGAGGAAAAAAAACCTTGATGAAAACAATAGCAAGATCTCCAATGTAGAGACCAAATCTGAGAATACAAGTTGAGTGCACCTAATAGTTAAGAACATGGGTTTTATCCTCAGAGATCACATGTTCAATTCTGGAAGGGAGTAGGGTATGTACATGTGAGAAAGTTGTTGCTTGTGGATATTTGTGTGGCATTAGAAAGGTACCCAAACTCTCACTCTTAGTTTCAAGATAGAGAGTGGGATGATTTGTATTTCTTGAGTGGACCCAAATGCCCAAAATTTAGAGGCTAAGATAATGTATATTTTGATTTCAATCTTGAAATATCAAATAAGTAAGATGTAAGGAAGAGGAGAATACAAAGTAGAATATAGAAAAATAAAAGAGTGTAAATTTTTTATAAAAGAATGCCCAAGAAGAATAAGGTATATGTAGATTGAAGGTATAATCTTAACAAAGGTAATAGTGAAGAATATATACACATAACATCGAGGAACCATAACATTGATTCCCAACCAATATGCATAAATATTACATATGTTTGAATAAGGGGATTATAGATTATGTTTCCTCGAGAAAATAAATAATGAAATATTGAACCTATATGATGAATCCCAAAAGGAGAAATCCCCTATGGAGGAAATTATACAAACGAAGGGGGAAAATCATAAAGTAAGGATAAACCACATATCTAGGTATGTTTTGATGAGGAAAAAAGTACACTAGAAACTAATATGGTCATTCCCAAAGTAGTAGAATCTAGATACACTGAGGCTAATGATAGGAACTATAGATTATGACGTAGTCCTTGAAAAAATAGAGTCATCTCAGATCTTGTCTTGTCTTAATACAAACCACCAATCCCTATCTAACACATCCAGTTAAAAAAAACACTTGGCTACTATGTTTTGGGAAAACATAAGGATCCTTATTCTCATCCCACATTTTTAAGGAGTGAATACATATTACCACACTATCAAGATCTTATTTTAAATCACTTTATTCAAAGGTATCCCCCCAAAAATAATAAATTTAAAGGACGATAAGTCCACTTACATATTCTCTTATATCTTTTCAATGTAACCTAACTTTCCCTCTACCAGGTTTTGATCACAGTGGCTAGCATGACTAGATTGGTCAAACTCTACCTCCACTCTACAACCATGTGTGACATTACCATCATATATCTCCTCGATGTGAAAATTATGTCCATATGCCCACATGGATTAGAATGAGAATACTTGTAAACATGTGAACTAATGTGTACATCATATGTCTAGGAGCTTAAGCAATACCAACATAATACATGTTAAACAAATTGTTCAATATGAAATGAGCATTTGACATAGAGAAATTATTACAATGTTGATGCACTTGATTCATATGTTTAGTGTATCTTCTTCATCACATGGGTAATTATAAAACATGCCATAGTTATCTCTATGTTGGTTATCCATGCAACTATTTGCATAAATTATTGGCATATTTTCTTTTAAATCATCAAGATATGACATGCTTCAACCCTTCAACCGTTTCATTTTTTTTTTCATTGTCCTTTTTTCTTCTCTTCATTTCAGACAATGTGATCCATGGTCATGTTGCATCCATGATGTAAAGAATAATTTATTAAATGCATCCATTCCAAATTATTTGATGTATTCATGAAATCACAACAAATAACATCAGACCAAATAAGCATTATCAAGTCTAGTGTGAATAATCAATATGTAGAAAACTGACCTAATATAAGTGGATTAACCTTTATAATGTGTCTTCTTCCATTGGTTTGGAGTATCTCACCTCCCATTTCGTCCTCATATTAATGGTCACCCCAAACAATTCAACCTTGTGTGTCATCAATTTTCTTGACGTAATCACTAGTGTAATAGAACAAATGATATACTATGTAGCCCTCTACCATACACCCCTCAAGTTTTGTCTTTTGTCAAATGAAAGACATCAACCTTTTCATGTACCTCTCCAAGAAAAACATCCAATGACATGATACTACCTCGAATAATTTTCCCTCATCAACTATGTGAATTAGAATATGGAATAACAAGTCCATAAAACTTGTGGGAAGTTCCTTCTCCAACATACAAACTATATCAACTATCTCTCAATGTAATTATGGAATGTTATCCATGTGAATCTCATTTGATGTAATCCAATGTAAAAATATGAATAATTTCGATATAGGGCATATCAAGTTATATGGGACGTAAAAAATTCAAGAGAGCATAATATTGGGAATGCATTCCATATAACTGTTGATACTGAGAGGGGGGTGAATCAGTATCAAGTACAATTTAAAACCTTTTTCAACTTATACTTAAAACATTCAACTATATCCAATGAACAATGAACAATAGTATAGGAGTTACACCAATACACCATAATACACCATGCGCACTATATGAGAAATAATCAATAGTTATTGTTCAAGGGAAGTAATGACTTCCAAAGGTAGCTACAACTTCCAAATGTAAAGCGAGGGATAAACCTCCAAGAGGAAGATACAATCCTCCAATATCAAGAGAGAGTTGAACTTTCCATCCTTGCCCCTTCCTTCCACCCAAGAATATATGAGAGATAATAAAACTTTACATTAAATAATCACCATCAACCAATCATTACATAGAACCTGATAATGCTTCTCGAGACTTCTTCAATTTCTGCAATTCTTAAATTATTGGATTACTTTGATCCTATAGATAATATTACTCAATGTATTCTCTGAAACTCCTCCAATTTTCACTCTTTGAATCCTCTCCAAAAAGAGGTTATAGAAAGAATGGTAGATTTTATTCAATTCTGGTCTATTCAGGAGAGTGAACTTGCACAGAATACCCCACGCTCAATAATTAACATTTGATTCTGAAACTCATACAAAGGAAACCAAAATCTGTACACTTTCCAATGAAATTTGTCCCACTTCATTTGGATTCTCGATGAAAAAGTTATGACTGTTTTACCCGAAACACCTGTTTATTGACTAGCTTCAGGATTGGTCACAAACCCTATATTCCACAGAGTGTATCTCCATAATTATAGAGAATCAAGAGCTGAAATTTTTATCAGAGGTACCTTGATATGTCTTCTCAATACCATAGCGATTTCACCATCTGAATCGTTCTAGAAAAATAGTTATAGAAAAAATGGTAAGATGACATGAAAATAACATACCTTAGAACACATCACCAAAAGACTTCATCCTCCCTTGAAATCCAACCTTCTTTACTTCTTATTTCCTTTGAAATTCAACTTGTATCAAAATGAATGTCTAATGATGTTTATTTATACCATTTATGTCACTTCATTTTAACATTAGGGCCGACCTGACACTTTCTTATTTTGTAATTCTTTTCTTTAATTATCTTCAGGGCCTACATGTACTTCCTTCTTCAATTCCCCTTGTCATATTCAAAAATTCATTTCTCCTCAACCAGGAGGATCCACGTGACATGACACATACCACTAGAAACAACATGATGTATACTATCCATTAATGGGTGTTTTATATGCATGTGCATTTTCCTTCATGTCCAAATACCTTTATCAATCTTGAGGTCCAAAACCCATGACTAGGGTTGACATCAATGACAACAACCAATCTTCCAACAATAACCTACACTGAAGAAAGATGCATGTAATCCACATACCGTTAAAAGTTTCATATGGTCATGTGATTTTTATTAGTCGGTTCAATTAGGTGAACTATGCTACATTAAATCATCAACTCAGGGTTTGTAAACTGACGAAGTGCATGGAAAATATATGTAGGTATTAGCTTCTAATCTATCTCTAAATGACTATTATGTAAATGCAAATACTAGGAAAACAACTTTAACAAAACCACGGGAATGATTCTAAACATCTGAGATCCTTAATCTATTGGACCATTATCCTTCAAACAATTACAAGATTTCAATCATCTGATCAATGAGAGTTTCTATGACTAATGCAAATGATATTTTATTCAATTAATAATTGTTGTGTGTTAGTCTTCCTGTGTTGCAAACATAAATAAATAATTGCAGGAAATGAAAGAAAAACAAATATAAATCACACAACTGAATAATGAAAAAAATACCAACATAAAGTAAATAAGAAACACACTCCTCCTTAGGGGGCCCTCCTGGCTCGGGGAACATTGCTGGAAAATAACTTATAAAACATAACTCATAAACTTAAAGCATATGAATCATGCAATGGAATAGTGACCATAACTCCTTTGTATTAATTCAGAATAGCAGTATCGGTTTACAATAGTTTGATACCATTATGTTTATCCTCCATGAAGGCTCACATAACCACTATTTATGCATTACAAAAAAGATTATATAGATCCATAACCCACAGATCCTCAAACCAATCACAACAACATATCTGAGAAAATCCATTTTAGAGAATTGTCCATATCACCTAAACATGATTGTTTTGCACAAAAGCCATGTCCCCAATTTTTGAAATTTGCTTTCATCTGCTCGCAATTGACACTACAAAATTGCCTCTACTATTTTGGCACGGGTTTGAAATTCAGATCTAGAATATTTATGGTTGTATGAAATGAAATTTATCAACCCACATATGGAGAAATTCATGACATGTTGCATGAACTTCTCTCATTGAATATATTTTCCACCTCATGCTGATTTGGCATGGATCCAACTTGCACAATGTGCCATTTGTTCATGCATTGAACACAACTTTGAATCGGATCCTGCAATGACCTAAAGGACTCTTGACCTGGACTGATAGGTGGATGAGCTTCTGGTGCTTATTTTTCATCTTCTCCAAGTCGTGATCTTAACCTGAAGTGTGCGCAACCATGTGGAACAACGATTTTGTTGCAGAAATGGTTTAGCGGCTACATAAATATATTTGAGTTGATTCTGTCATGACTCATTAAAAGTAATAACTGGTTAAACCAAATTGCACAAGGAAGAATAGAAACATTCTTAGGATGAACAATTTACCTTGGATATTCTTCAATATACAAATTCTATAGCTGGGAAGGATAATCATGGAAAAGAGGGTAAAATAGAGTGTAAGTTGGTTCATAAGTATAGGTTTTGGAGGGAAATTTATGACAGGAAAGTGACAAAAAGAGTATGATTTGAGGACCCAACATCTTCCCCACATGGAATATGTTACATGTCCTCATGCAACCAAAAATGTACTCTACCCCTCCAAAAATTAACTTCCCTCCATCAAAAATTCAAAATTGCTGACCCTTTCCTCTTATATTTTCTCTGTAGCATCTATCAAAATATTCAACCTAGAAAGTGATGCATGTATCTTTATTTTTTCCTCATTCAAATTTATCTTCAATATTTTATTCTTGATTCGGCCTTGCTGCTTTGAATGTACCATTTCTTGGCCTTCCTAACCAATAATTTATTTTGGGCCTCCAACTGTTACTTATCTTTTTGTAGATGAGCGATGTTGGCCTTTAATACATCATTTTGAGTCTTAATACGATTTTCAAGGAGTTCCTCTTACAGTCTCTTAATTTTTCCAACTCATTTTTCCTTCAATGATGTGGATGTTGGATATGTCATTGGATCCTTATCAACCTCAGTGGTTGTATGTATCTCATAATCAACATAGGTTTATCAAATCCTTTGTTTGCTTCATCATAGTCATAATTTGGAAACTCATTTTTGTTTTCCGAACTGGGAGGAGGAATAAGGATCAATTCAGACCTAGGATCTTTGCTTGAATTCATTCTTTTTAAATTTCTATGTTGCTCCTTATCAGACTCCTCAGGCTCAATGACTTATTTGTCCTGAACTTGGCTACTGTCATGTTTTTTCTGCAGCTAATCCCTTTGTCATGCTTATGGCCATTCAATGCATAATAACATTGATTTCCTCTTTGTATTATGCACAACCTCTACTCTTCCTTCTGATTCTTGGGATTTTGAATTTTTATCCCCTATTTCCTCTTCTAGCTTCAACCTATTGATATCAAATTGATCAAATTACTGTGTAGTTTTACCATGGGGTCATCCTCTAGCTTTTCTCGGTTCAGGTTTCGAAACCATGACCTCATTCTATGTCCCATGTCTTTCATTTTTCTTCTTCTTTGTTGTTTTAGGATTTGGTTCTTCATTCTTCTCTGGATATGCATTCTCATTTTCCTATGCTTCTGGATCTACATTCTCCAATTGGGGAATCTAATGCTCCAATTCCATGCTTTTCAACTTCAAAAATTTCTACTCTACTTTAGAAACCCTGCTTTTGGTACCCTTGTATTTTGATCCTTTGACTTATTTCCGCGTAGGTGCCTCTACAAAATGATTTATTACCAAGAATTGTGCTGAATTATCATTTTGATTCTACAATATTGCTTTGACTAATATTTTAACCAGCCCAAAATGAAATAGAATCATCTTAAAAATACTAGGGCTATGTTGGATGGTTAATTCCATGTTCTTTAGACCGTTCAGTAAGTAAAACAACATATCTAATTCTAGTTATTGTATTGATCACTACCAATGACTAACAAAATAGTTGGTGTCTTGGAGGCAATATGGGTTAACTCCATCCATGGCTATGCTCAATTGAAAGATTTATATTTCACCCTGGAATTTATCAAGCCATGTATCAAGTCAGGAGGAATTAATGCAACCCCACTACTATCAATGAGGAAACTTGTCATTGAGGCATACAAATTCCAAGAGATTATAAATATCTCTTGATCTTGATCCTAGATAGAATGCTAACGTCGATGGGACAAGACCTACTGGAAGGAATACCTTAAGGGATCCCACATCATCCAATACAAGCATAGAACAAAAATAATTTGAAGAACTGTAGTACAATATTGAACCATGTAACACACCCGACCCCTAAATACTCTTTTAAGGGATGGAACACTATAATTTCGTTTTCCTTAATTATTTCAAATCCTATTTCTGAGATCTTTGTGGACTTGCACTCACCACGAGCTTTCTAATGGATGCCACCATGCTTAAATCTGAGTCCTGGATTGCAATTTATGGCCTCTTGAATCTCTTTGGACACTATTAGTCAAGGGATAGGAGACACCCATGTGGATTCGTTTGATCATACTATCCCAAGAACCTCCGAAGTCCCAAAATCCTAAATTCTTGAAGGATCTTGAAATTTTTCCACATGGCTTCGGCCTTCAGCATCTTTGGCTTTTATACAACACTACACCCCGATTCTCCGGAGTTTCAAAGTCCCAGATTCTCGAAGGGTCCTCTCTTACATGTGATGGCGCATTAAAAGCAGAGGCAAGGATGTGTGGGTCCCAAGTACTCCGTCTGCTGTTAGGCCAAGCAAGTAAGTTCCAGGGGAGGTGACACGTGGCAAGGAAAAGATGACACGTGGCCCCTTCAGTGGTTGACACATGTCACGTTTTAATGGGCACATAGGGTTTGCGAAATGTACAAATCCAGGTGACACATGGCATGTCAAACATGGGTCCACGTCACCCTAGGTGACATTAGTGTGCCAAATCACTCCAGACTGTTAACCTTCCCATTTCTTGTATCTCATGGTCGAGATGCATCCACGTAGATCCATTGATCTACGGCCTCCGTTACTTCATAACTTCGGTGTTCGGGGGCTCTACTTGCTTACCACCTCCTTTCTCCCAGAGTGGTCAATGCCAAACTGACCTAGGCATAAATCCAACGACTAGGGAAGTTACCAAAGTGTTCCTAGATCTACGGTTCTCGTTTATATGCAGCTCCGACATTCGAGGGTTTTTGGTGTTATGACGACTCCGCTCTCCGAAGTAGGACTTCGTTGAAGTGTTGTGCACGAGTCCCTTCACTAGTTGATCGGATGATCAAGAGGGGTTCTCAACCGACTCTCCAGATCCATGACTCATATCAATTCATAACTTTGGCATTTGGGGAATTTGGTGCTACAACACCTTTGTTTTACCGAAGTAGTCAACACCGTACCTACCTTGGCATAGATCCAACGACTAGGGGGACTCCTGAATACCCTTGGATATGCAGCTTGTGATACTTCACGATTGGTAAGTGGGTTAGGGTTTAATGGTGGGACAATTCTATCTTCCACAGTTAGGGAAATCACAATATGTCAGTCAACCTCGTGGTTAACTGTGTCAACAAGTTGCCTTCGACCGATTTGCAAATGGTAAGGTAGTAACACCCCAGAGAACCGAACTCCATTTCAGTTCATAGAGTATGAACATACTTATCAGAAACTAGATATCATGAAGTGATTATTGAAAGGGATTCCTGTTTCCACCCAAATATAGGCACAACCACTCCTGAATAGATTTATCGCTGGCCACCCCCTAGCTAGACCATGATTCTCTGAGAGAGAATTTTTCTTCTTTCTCAGCGATAGTCAGGGACATAGGTTACTCTCCTCCTCCCACCAGATCTTAGAAAACAATTTTTCTCTTTACCAAGTAAGGAGTTATGCAACGAGCACTTCCACAATCACTCATCAGCCCCATTTATTAACTTGGACTGAAAATGCTGCCAACAACTTCTTGCACCCAGAACAAGCTTGTTTCTCATTTATCCTTTGAACTAGAGAGTTGCCACTGCTCTCTTCTCTTCTAGAGGTTGGTCTCTCCACTCTGCTTCTCCACAGATCTGTCTCTACCTACAAATTACTTCATTTCTTTCCTTCCTCAGAAAGATTGCGTGGGTCTGAATCCCTAGCTCATGGTCATGTCTGGAAACCTTACGTATGGGTACCCTGCCCCATCTTCTCATTAACTACTGAGGAGGATTTTCCAACTACCAACCTCACTAGTAATTCATTTCTAGATCAGAGGATTGTTCTGGTTCTAAGAAATTAAATCTAGTAAGGTATTGGTTTGGTGGGGTTTATATCAACCATTTCTGGTTCCCCTCACTATGTCTCTCATAACATCATGGTCTATCTTG
>JZKD02S1721381.1:37466-72227 GCA_000966675.3 Picea glauca
ATTTATGCAACACTATCCATTTTTAATTAATGAACATAAATATATACATTAACTTTTATAAGAAAAGGTTCACCAAATCCAACATTCACACATATTCAGTCTGCCACAGTCTTTTGGCAAGTTATATTTATATTTACAATAAGGGGGGAAATGGGTATTATAATCCCCTCCCCTTTAAAGGAACATCGTCCCCAATGTTCTACATGCCGATGTGTTCTGTATGTTCAAAAGTAAACATAATTGGGTATGCATTTTTCATGGCATCCTCCATTTACAATGTAGCTTCATCTGGACCAAAGTGTTTCCACTGCACCTTGACCTATGAAATGGTTCTGTTCCTGAGTGGGATTTCCTTCTTGTTTATTATGCATTGTGGTTCCAACACGAATTCTCCCTCTGGTTCTACCCGAATCACAAAATAATAAATTATATGATTAGAATCATGTACATATTTCTTTGGTAATGAAACATGAAAAACATTATGTGCACTCACTCTGGGAGGTAGTGCAAGTATATATTCTACATTCCCCACCCTGTCAAAAATTTCAAAGGGCCCACAATACTGCGGTGCCATCTTGGCACAAGCTCCCATCCTCAAGGAAATTTTCCTCGGTCTAACTCAGATATATACATGATCCCCGACTTTGAACTCCTGATGAGTCCTCTTTCTATCTGCATAGATCTTATGTCTATCCTAAGCTCTTGTCAGATTCCATCTTATATGGACTACTTGTTGATCCATTTATTTCAACATATTTGACCCGATTATAATTTTTTCCACTGGGTTATCCTCACTGATTGGAATCTTGCATTGTCTACCATAGAGGGCTTCAGAAGGGCTCATCTTTAACGACTCTTGATAGCCATTGTTATAAGCAAATTCTACCAGTGGTAGGTAGTCTTCCCACTTCTTGGGCTGATGCATTATATGCATCCTTAGAATGTCTTCTAACACTTTGTTTACTCTCTCTGTTTTCCCATCATTTTGAGGGTGATAGGTTGTACTAAATAGCAATTTAGTTTCAAAACCAACAAATATAGATTTCCAAAAATTTGAAGTAAAATTTGTATCTCTATCGTATATAATTTCCTTAGGCATGCCATGCAGTCTAAATATCTCTTTCATGAAAATAATGGAAATATCTATTTCCTTGCAAGTTGACTTGACGGGAATGAAGTGAGCAACCTTGCTCAGTTTTTCAACAACTACCATGATGGCATCATTATGTTTGGTTGATTTTTGCAACCCTATGATGAAATCCATGGAGATAGTTTCCCATTTCCATTCTGGAATTTGTAGGGGCTGCAACATCATTTTCGGGTGTTGGTGCTCTATCTTAAATTTCTGACATTCTAGACACTTAGTTAATTAATCAACTATGTCCTTTTTCAGTCTGGGACAATAAAATAGTTTCCTAGTGGCCATGATCATTTTCAGATAACCAGGCTGACTAGTATATGGTCTTTTGTGCAGTTCATCCATTATGAACCTCTTCAAGTCGTCACAATTCAGAATATACAACCTGCCTTTGTAAGTTAACATGCCATCATTCAACAATTGATAACCCTCATACTTCATCCCCGTGGGCTCTTGCTCTAAGCATGATTTCCAGTCTTGAAAAATGCATCTGTTTCTTGTGCACTTTTGACTCTCTCCTTGACGTCTGATTCACAAGTGCTTATAGTTTCCAAGTGAATCACTTTCATACTTCTACTAAGGGCATCAACCACCCTATTTTATTTTCCTTTGATATGTTTGATTTCAAAATCAAACTCACAAAGGAGAGCTATCCATCTATCTTCTCTAGCATTGAATTTTGTTTGATCAAACATATATCTCAACCCACTATGGTATGTCATAAGCACAAATCTTCTAACTAAGAGCTAATGCCTCCACATTTTTAAAGCATGCACTATGGTAGTCAATTCCACATCATGGGTCACATAATCGACTTCATGCTCATTCAATTTTCTGGATTCATAGAAAATCACATGTCCTTCTTGCATAAGGACTCCTCTGAGCCCTTCCTTGCAACCATATGTACACACAAGGAAGTCATTGTTTGGGTCTACAATATTCAACACAAGTGCATTGGTTATAAGGTATTTCAACTCTTGAAATATTTCTTCACATTCTGATGTCCATATGAATTTAACCCTCTTTTTTTTCTGAAGGAAAGTGATTGGGAAACCAATCTTGGAGAATCCATTTATGAACCTTCTATAGTACCCTTATAGGCCCATAAAAGATCTAACATCAGATACGTATGTTGGGGCAAGTAGGTCCATAATGGCTTTGATCTTGTTAGGATCAACTGCCACTCCTTCTTCAGAAATAACATGGCCTAAGTAATGGAGTTGTTTCTGGAAAAAGTCACACTTACTAAATTTACCATAGGGTTGATGTTCTCTTAGTACTTGAAGCACTAGATTGAGATTTTCTTCATTCTCTTCCCTATTCTTGGAATATATTAGGATATCATCAATGAAAACCAACACAAATATATCCAAGAAATATCTGAGTACATTATTCATTAAGCACATAAAAGTGGTTGGTGCATTGGTAAGCCCAAATGGCACCACCACAAATTCATAGTGACCATATCTTGTCCTAAAGGATTTTTTGTGGTTGGTTTCATCCTTAATTCGAACCTGATGGTATCCATACCTCAAGTCAATCTTGGAGAAAATTGTAGCACCCCTTAATTATTCAAACAAGTCATCTATCCTTTTTAAGGGATACTTATTCTTGATAGTCATCTTATTGAGTTGTCTATAGTCTATGTACAATCTGAGTGTGACATCCTTCTTTTTCACAAATAAGGCTGGTGCTCCCCATGGAGACACACTAGGATAGATTTAGCCTTTGTCCCACATATCCTTTAGCTGTAGTTTGAGTTCAACTAGCTTTGGTGTACTCATTCTATAGGGTGTTCTAGACACTGGTACCGCTCCTGGTACAAGTTCTATTGAGAAATCAATATCCCTTCTTGGAGGTAGACCTGGTACCTCTTCCAAAAAAAATATTTATATTCTCTTAATATGGGATGGTCCTCTAGGCTTGGTATGTTTTTCTCAATAGAGTTCAACACTTGTATTTCATACAAAGGACATCCTTTTTTGAAAAACTTCTTCACTTCAAGGGCTGATATTTGTCTCACTGAGACAACCTTTTGAATTCCTTGTAGGGTTATTTTTCTCCCTCCTTCATCTTCACACTATAAATTTTTACTGTAACAGTCCAACTTAGTTTTATGGGTAGCCAACCATTCCATTCCAATCAGCAGGTCATAAGATCCTAAAGGGATTAGGTTTAGGGTTTCTTGGGTGGGTAATCCATTCATAATAAATCAACATGTTGGTATGATATCGGTTACCTTTCTTTTGGTTCCAGTGGCTAGTTGTACCCGCCATGATTTAACATGTTTATCTTGCTATAATTTACATTTCTCAATAGTTTGAGGGGGGAAATAACCCAAATTAGAACCAGGGTCAATTAAAATGGAAACTCGATGGTTGGCAATCATACCTTCCATCTCTACCACTGAGGCTTGGTGGTCAACTTGTCTATTATCCAAGACTGCATAAATTTGTGGCATGGTCCTAGCCACATAATTGACTATGGTAGGCTCTCAGATGTTGTAGACCCTCCTATTGTTCTGTTTCCTATGCAGATAATCCCTCAACATATGTTCTTCTCCACAACCCCAACATTTCAAGGGTTCTCTCTTTGTGTTATCAATCTTACCCGAGGCTGCTCCAAAGGGTTTATTACCACTTTGAGATGGGAAATTATGTTGATATGCACTTTTAGTACAAAGGTTCATCTTGGAAATTTTCCCATGGTTATTAAATCTTGAGGATTTAAACCCCTTCTTCTTGAATCTCAAATTAATTTTCTTCTTCCAGTCTTCATGAGGTTTTGTCTTATTCTTGAATTGCTCATAGCAAAACCTTGCCTTCTAGATAATATCTTCTAAGGTCTTTGGCTAATAAAATTCAATTTTGTTCTGGAAGGACTGAAGTAGTCCACTAATGAATCATTGCATGTTTATCTTTTCATCCTTTATGTAGGGCACATACCTAATCAACTCAAAGAAATTTGTTGATATATTCATCTATCGCGAGTTGTCCTAACTTGAGTTCATAGAACTCCTTGGTCTTCCCATCAAAGTATTTCTCTAACAAATACCTCTTCTTGAAGTAATTTTCAAATTGTTTCCATGACAAATACTTCTCATGGATTCCTTTCACATTCCTAAGGTCCTCTCACCAAATGGAGGCCTTTCCATTCAGGTTGAAAATGGCTATTCGAGCCTTTAAGTTTTGAGAGTAGTCATGGACTCTGAAGTACTTCTTCAAGTGAAGAAACCAAACTTTTTCTTCTTCACTCTTCTTAATATCTCCATTGAAAGTGGGTGGTTTGGCCTTCTTAAACTCTTTAGGGTCATGGCCCTTGGAACATTTTCTCTTCTTCCTTCTCCTCTGGGAATGTGAACTAGTTTTTCTACTAGAAGATCCCTTGGAGTTGTTAGTTTCCTCACCATAGGATTCTTTCGATGAATCTTGACTCCATGTTGGGCCTTCTTTGAGGTGCTTCTCCTTGTGTGGCCACTTTCTGGACCATGTTTTTGTATCTCAGGTGGACTTGGAGTTTTCTTAGTATGATGTCTATCCACATGACTAGATACTGGTTCATGTTGCATTTTCCTTTGTATACCTGATAGGATTTGCGGTAGTACTGCATTAATTTCAGTTTGTTTTTCCTGTTCTTTTATGAGCCTTTCATTTTCAGCCTTACAACTATGTAATTCTTCCATGAGGATTCTTACAGTTTCATCCAAATCTAGAGGGATTTCCACCGCCCTCCTCTCATCAAAGTCTTCCTCTCTATTATGGGAGCTTTCCCTCAACTCATGGTGTGTTACCATCCTTGACGTTGTAGTTTTCCTGCTGTCCACTGACTGCTTGAGTGTTGATAAAACATTTTCCATTAGTTAATTATCTACCAGTTTATGAACAACACACACAATTGCAAAGTGAATTCAACTTATTTATTTGGAAACATTGGCAACATATGATGCAGATTTCCAAAACATTTATCAACAGTAGAAGGTTTCATTCCTCTCTTTAGTGGAGGTTTAGATAAGTTTATTATAAATGGGGTTAGATAGGGTGTTACCCCTTAACAATTCTCTAATAATATTTTAATGTGACTTGTTCATGATCCCAAGTAGGCCAAGTGTTTTTTCCATGCTCTGATACCAATCTGTAACACACCTGACCCATAAATACTCTTTTAATGGATGGGGCATTATAATTTCATTTTCCTTAACTATCTCAAATCCTATTTCTGATATCTTCGTCAACTTCTACTCGCCATGAGATTTCTAACGGCTGCCACCATGCTAAAATCCAAGTTATGGATTGAAATTTATGGCCTCCCGAAGCTCTTTGGGTGCTATTAGTCGAGGGACACATGACGCCCACATGGATTTGTCTCATTCATACTATCCCAAGATCCTTTGAAGTCCCAAAATATCAAATTCCTAAAGGATCCCAAAATTTCTCCACATGGCTCCGGCCTTCGACCTCCTTGGCTTTTCTACAACACTACACCCCAATCCTCCGGAGTTCTAAAGCCCCAGACTCTCGAAGGGTCCACCCTTAAATGCGATGGCACATTAAAACAAGGAAAGCATCTTTGCATCCCAAGTACTCTACGTGTTGTTAGGCCAAGCAAGTAAGTGCTAGGGGAGGTGACATGTGGCAATGTAGAGATGACACATGGCCCCTTCAGTGGATGACACATGTCACGTTTTAATGGGAACATAGGGTCTGCGAAAGGTACAAATCCAGGTGACATGTGACATGTCAAACGTGGGTCCCCGTCACCTTAAGTGATGTCTCTGTGCCATGTCACTTTGGACCGTTAACCTTCCCACTTATTGGATCTCACGGTTGAGATGCGTCCATGTAGATCAATTGATCTACGACCTCCCTTACTTCGTAACTTCGGTGTTTAGGGGTTCTTCTTGCTTACCACCTCCTTTCTCCCATAATGGTCCATGCCAGACTAACCTTGGCATAGATCCAACTTCTAGGGAAGTTCTCGAAGTGTCCCTAGATCTACGGTTCTCATTTATTTCTAGCTCCGACCTTCGGGGGTTTTGGCGTTGTGACGACAATGCTCTCCAAAGTAGGACTTCGTCGAAGTGTTATGCATGAGTCCCTTCACTAGTTGATCGTACGATCAAGAGGGGTTCTGAATGGACTCCCCAGATCCATGGCTCATATCAATTCATAACTGCGACGTTTGGGAAATTTGGTGCTACAACACCTCTATTTTCCCGAAGTAGTCAACGTCGCACCTACCTTGGCGTAGATCCAACGAACAGGGGGCTCCCAAATACCCTTGGATCTGCGACTTGTGATACTTCATGATTGGTAAGTGGGTCACGGTTGAAAGGTGGGACAAGTCTATCTTCCACAGTTAGGGAAACCACAAGACGTCGGTCAACCTCATGGTTAACCATGTCAACAAGTTTCCTTCGACCGGTTTGAAAATGGTAAGGTAGTAACACCCTGGAACGTCAAACTCCCGGAGTTTCGAAGCCAGAAAGGCTTAGCTCCTTTCAAGCCTAGCACAGGGTTTCCAGACCTTGGTCACGTGGGCTACACGCTAATCTATTAGCCATGACTTGGTTAAGGACATGGACATGAGGCCTTGGCCATACATGTGAAGGGTCTGAGGGAGGTGCCCTCCTTCCTTAGAATTCAAACTTAGTCTTCTCATGAAGGTAATTTTGAGAGGTCGACATGACTTAAGCATTTTAGTTACCCCTACCTCGACTCCCTGGCAGTCCCACATCCCATAATCCCTCTAGAGACTGAGCTTAGGAAACCAAAAGACCATTCAAAAGCATGGAATTCACAGAAAGACAATGAGAATTTCTACCTTAATCATTCAATACAAAATTTAGTCATAGGCATGTACATTAAATCATCATTTCCATTTCAGTTCACAAAGTATGAAAATACTTATCAGAAACTAGAGATCATGAAGTGACTTCTGAAAGGGGTGCTTGTTTCCACCCAACCGTAGGCACAACCACTCCTGAACGGATTTACCGCTGACCACCCCCTAGATAGACCATGATTCTATGAGAGAGACTCTTTCTTCTTGCTAATCGACAATCATGGACGAAGGTTACTCTCCTCCTCCCACTGAATCTTAGCAAACATTTTTCTTTGTACCAAGCAAGGAGGTCTACAATAAGCACTTCCAAAGTCACTCGTCAACCCCGTTTATCATCTTGGATTGAAAAATATTCTAACAGCTTCTTGCACCCAAAACAAGCTTGTTTCTCAGTTCTCCTTCGAACCAGAGAGTTTACAGTGCTCTCTTCTCTTCTGGAAGTTGGTCTCTCCACTCTACTTCCATGCAGATCTTCCTTTTTCCACACATTACTTCCCTTCTTGAATTCCTCAACAATATTTCATGGGTCCGAATCCCTAGCTCATGGTCATGTCTGGAAAACTTACAGATGGGTACCCTACCCCATCTCCTCATTAACTCTTGAGGAGGATTTTCCCACTACCAACCTGATTGGTAATTCATTTATGGATTAGAGGATTGTTTTGGTTTTGAGCAATTAAATTCAGTAAGGTATTGGTTTGGTGTGGGTCATCTCAACCATTTATGGTTCCCCTCACTATCTCTCTCTTAACATCGTGGTCTATCTTGGAAAACCCCCCTTTCAACAATTATGCAACACTATACATTTTTAATCAATCAACATAAATATATACACTACCTTTTATAACAAAAGGTTCACCAAATCCAACATTCAAAAATATTCAGTCTGCCACAGTCTTTCTGGAAGTTATAGTTATATTTACAAGCAGGGGGAAACAAGGGTATTACAAACCAACATGCAAAACTTATTGAGATTTTTTCTCGCTAGTTGCTTGGTTTTCAAGCGAAACTCAGGTCCAATTGCAACAGTAAACTAGTTTTCATAGCTGGACTTATTTTTATGTTTACTATTTTGTTTATTTATTTATTCTTCTACCCTATCCTACTCTGCTTGAAAAATAAAATCTCTTTCAATTATAGGAATACTTCCAATGGATCCATGTGCATAACATGATTACAAATAAACTCATATTTAGGTTTGAAAGATATGATTTGATAGATACTAGAATATGAGAAACCGACTGCTTTGATCGATATGATGTAAAGAATTGTTGAAGAGTGAAGGTATGGTGTGAACTGATAGGTGCATGGAACCATAATTCAATGTAGTCGTGATGCCCTTAGTTCACTTTGTTCATTACCACCATTTTGTATGTCCTCCTTTTCATGCCATGCATATCCTCTACTATTTGTTGATTGGTCTCTTGAATGGATAAACAATATGATGATAAGCATGGTATAAATTCCTCGATCTCAGGTTCTAATGTCTGCTCGCCATCAAATGTTTTCCATGGTTGTTTGATATATTCTAGGTCTTCTTCTTGATGTTGCTCATGGAATTTTTGGACTTCTATCACTTTTTAGAGTGCATGTATGTTCTTGAATGTTGTCAAGATTTTCTCCTCCTAAGATTCATTATGTTTCCTACTACTGTAAGGATTTGAGAGATTTCTTGGAGTATGTTTTTCTTCTTAACTCAACAAATTATTGAGCATCTTTAAGTTCTTCCAATTGGTCAAGAGCTCCTTCTCAAAAATGGATTGATGTATGGGGGTTCTTACAACACCCAAAAATAATTGAAAATTTTCTACCTTTTGAATGAAATACACAATGTCTTGAATACCCCATGCTACTAATACCTTGTTGTCACTAGGTTATCATTTTACATGAGTTAGTCTTTTCATGCATTCTTCTTAACATGGTTTAAATAGTTAAAGAGAGATTCACTACATATCTACTTATAGTGAATGCATCAAGATTTTATTATATAATTTTATTTATTTATAGTAAAGTCATTTTTGTGTCCTACTTTCTCTCTTCCAATGCATTCATTCCTATATGCATTTAAATGATAAAAAAAAACAAAAAAACTAATGCCTTTTTGCACTTCCTCGACAATAACGCCTAAGATGTCATTCAGTTCAATTAGATGAACTCTGCTACATTAAATCATCAACCCAAGGTTCAGAAACTGACGAAGTGCTTGAAATATATATGCATGTATTAACTTCTAGTCTATCTCTAAATGATTATTATGCAAAAGGAAAACAATTTGTGGTTTACCTGCAAAAACAAAGTTTTTGTTCAACTACAAAGAAACATAGTAAATGAAAATACCAGGAAAACAATTTTAATAAAACCACAAGAACGATTCAAAACATTTGATATGATTAAAATAATGGAACATTAACCTTCCAACGATAACACACTTTCAATCATTTGATAAATGATGGTTTTTGTGATTGATGCAAACAATGTTTTATTCAATTAAGAACTATTGTGTGTTAGTCTTCCTGTGTTGCAAATAGAAATAAATGATTGCAGGAAATGAAATAACAACAAATATAAATCACACAACTAAATAATGAAAAAAATACCAACATAAAGTAAATAAGCAATGCACTCCTCCTCAGGGGCCCCTCTTGGCTCAGGAAACACTGCTAGAAGATAACTTATAAAACTGAACTTTTAAACTTAAAGCACATGACTCATACAATGGAATAGTGACCTTAAATCCTTTGTATTAATTCATAATAACAATATCAGTTTAAAAAAATTTGATATCATCATATATGTCCCCCATGAAGGCTCTCATAACCAATATTTATACATTACAAATAAGGTTGTATAGATCCACAACCCACAAATCCTCAAGCCGACCGCAACAATAGATATGAAAAAATTCATTTTAGAGAATCATCCATATTACCCCATATATTTCATATTTTGAGAAATCCACTCTCACTTCCACTAAATGGGCTTGTTTTGCAAAAAACCCATGTCCTCAATTTTTGAGATTCGCCTTCATCCGCTCGCAATTGACATCACAAAATTTCCTTTGCTATTCTGACACAAGTTTGAAATTCAGATATGGAATATTCATGGTTGTATGAAATGAAATTTATCAATTCATGTATGGATAAATTCATGACATGTTGCGTGGATTTCTCTCATTCAATATTGTTTCCACCTCGTGTTCATTTGACGTGGATCCAACTAGCACAATCTGCCATTTGTTCATGCATTGAGCACAACTTTGACTCGGCGCATGTGCTGACCTGGAGGACTCTTGACCTAGGCTGAGAGATGGATGAGCCTTTGGTGTTGATTTGGAATCTTCTCCAAGTCGTGATCTTAACCTGAAGTGTGCACAACCATATGGAAAAAGGATTTTGTTGCAGAAACAATTTAGAGGCTACATAAATATATGAGTTGCTACAAAATCAAAGATTTTGTAGCGACTCATTAAAAGTAATAACTGGTTAAACCAAATTGCATAAGGAAAAACATAAATGTGCTTAGAATGAAAAATTTACCTTTGATATTCTTCAATATACAAATTTTGTAGCTGAGAAGGATAATCATGGAAAAAGGGTAAAATATAGTGTAAGTTGGTTAATAAATACAGCTTTTGGAGGGAAGGTTATGATAGGAAAGTTACAAAAAATAGTATGATTTGAGGACCCAACAATTTCAACCCTGAAAAATGTCCTTTTGTGGTGAAGCAACATTATAGAGTCGACCTGTATAAACAAGGTACCTTCACACCCAATATAACATTCTTCACAACATACATATCATGTTTCTTAAAAATCCATAGGACATCACCATCTTTAAAATACCACAAAGGAGAGGTCACTCCTCTACTTTCTTTTTTTGACCAATGTTGTATTGTACAATTTGAAGCCATAACATCTCTCCCAATATCCAATGTGTCACTTTTTTTAAATGATACACGCCTTCATAAAGAAGATGAAAGTTTTTTTTAATATATGCATGGGATCTGGTAATTGGGTAATCTTAAGATGCTCCTAATATGCAAGATCATAAAATATAGAAGTCCTTTTCATCCCAATGGGAAATTTCTCCACATAGGTGTCCGAAAATTCAGGATCACAAACATATATTTCTTGTTTGAATCAATCCCAAGGGAATAACTCAATCAATTGTCACAAATAATGTTGGGAATTTCATTAGTTTTGTGCTAGCAGGTGTCCATTCAAATCCCCTCAGGTTAGGCACGCTAGTATATGCTAATAGGTTTATTAGAGATGGCATCCACAAATGTGGGAAATCATCCTTTGGGTTTTTATGCAAGGTATTCCTTGTTAAATAGGATCCCTATTTGACTAAAAAAATACATCTTCTTCCTACTCATTCATTGTTTCATATGCCACAATCTAATCTGATGTTTTCATTGTTATATGATTCTCTTGGATTTACCATTTAAATATCCTACTACTCTTTTTTAAGGGTGATTCATTTTTGGGAGGAAAATCATTGAGCAATTTTAAATTGGATTTCATAGGTCATTGAACCTTCTAAGCTTATAGAAAGTCCACAAAATTTACATCCATGATACACTTTTGTCACAAGACCTACAATGTTATTATATATGAAACATGTTAGTTCAAAAAGGGATAGTGGCACCAAATGAAATATGTTAAATAACCTAACAAAAATTAACAAATATATCAACATGATTACCAAAGAAAACCCCTAGTCCTAAATGATCATGCGTGGTGTATGCACACATGCAATGCAATGTAAAATACCTCTCTTAACAATACATTTATACCTTCCCATAATTTCTTCAATTCATCGATCAATGGTTAGAGGTAAACATCCATTCCCTTAACTTATCTTCTACCATGAACTATAATATCCAACATAATATTTCCACTCTTCACTGAAGGCCATGGGAGGTTATTGAATTGATCACTACCACTGACTAACAAAATAGTTGGTGTCTTGGAGGGAATATGGGTTAACTGATCCAGATTTATGAGCGGAACGAAATGAATAACAGATTGAATACAAAACACATAGATAACAACAGGTATCCAGTGATCAATAACTTCTATTGAATAAATGAAATAGGCTGAAACTATAAAACTGCGGAATTGAAACAACTTTCTTGAATGGTGGTAGCTATCTTTGAGAAGAGGCGTGGCTAGTATGTTCATCTGTATGATAAAAATCATTACAATGAGGCTCCAGAGGCCTTTTTAACATTACTCGTGAATGCCAAAACCCTAGACATCCAAAAACCTAACCCTAGGAGATGAAACACCAAAATTTATGTGGCCCCTATGGGTAAGTTGGTACCTCAACTTCACGGGGTTATAAATTTTGCATACGACCTTCGTTTTAGGAGCGTGATAGCCCATTGGAAAGGTCTTTTTGAGAAGCACACATTAAACCGTCAAAATATGACTCCATCTACATATTGACTCTGGCAATCCAAAAAAGCATTGTTTAGGGCCCCAAAACGGCCCTAGAAGTACAAAAATATGTGATGTCATGACAACATAAAAATAATCTAGTTGGATTAGGCGGGAGGCCACCAATATCCACCTGGAATATGTGTAGAGATTTAGACAGTCCCAGAAGTGTAGAACCCACAATTACAAATAAGTATAGAAGAACGTGTTGAACTAAAAACTGTCAAGAGGATCCAGTTGGAATAGGTGGGTGACCACCAATATCCACCTGGATCAGTCCTCCCCCTCAGGAACCAATGGTTTCCATTGCATTGAGTTCCCCCATTAGGTGAGGAAACTTATGTTGAACTTGGCCCCGAGTGAGCCACTTTCCTTGGTGTAGGAGTTGTCCTACCTTGACAACCCGATAAAGATGGATCCTCTATTGGTGAGTTCCCTTGACCTGTGTGTCCACTATCTGATCAATGGATGCCTATTCCATGCAGTCAGGGTTGATATCTATTGGTGTCATTTGTTCTGTGATCTTTGAGGTGTCCAATAAGGGTGGAAAATATGGCCGAAGGAGGTCCACATTGAAGATTGGGTGCAAGCCAAGGAAGGGTGGAGTGTTGATCTCAAAAGAATCGCTACCCATATCCTTGGTGATAGTGCAAGACCCATAGTGAAGTGGTTGGAGCTTCCGATGGGGACCTGTAAGACACTCTTTATGCAAATGTAACCATACCTTGTTTCCCACCTGAAACTATTGTGGTACCTTATGTTGATCATGGCGTTGCTTGTACTTAGCATTAGATTTCTGAAAAATATGATGGACCTGTTGGTAGATGTCCTAAATCCACTCAATGAATCTGGTGGCTTTGTTAGCCTCAGACTAAACATGGGAAGATTTTTCCTGTGTGGTGGCAAGAGGTAATGCCACATCAATGGGACCCAAGGGTTGGAATCCCAACCCCACCTGAAATGGGCTATGGCTGGTGGTGCTATGGAGAGCCCTATTGTAGTTGTGATGAAAATAGGGGAGACTCTCATCCCAAGTACGCGGATGATTAGAGTTGTACATGTGCAGGATGTGCACAATCATCTAATTGGCGACCTCTGTTTGGCCATTGGTTTGGGGGTGGAAAGTAGTGGATTTAGTGAGCTTGGGGTCCAACAATGAACAGAGATTCAACCAAAATGTGATGAGGAACATGTTGTCCCGATTAGAGATGATGGTCTGTGGTATCCAAAAATGGACCCACACTCATTTGAAGAAGAGTTTGGTGGTATTTTCTGCTGTGATGCTCTTCTTACAGGCTATGAGGATGTCCATCTTCGAAAATCGATCAACTACCACAAATAAACAATCATTGTCATGCTTGGTGGACGAAAGGCCAGGCATGTAATCCATCAAGATGGATTCCCAAGGCTGCTCGAGAGTACGAAGAGGGGTGTATAATCCTTTCTTATTGATGGTTGGGTTGGAAATGGCACATGGAGTGTAAGATCTGATATACTTGCTGACGTCCTGTTAGATTTTTCTCCAATAAAAATGGTTCTGTAGAATGGACACAATTTTCTCCACGCCAAAAAGTCTTTCCATCCGACTGTAGTGAGCCTCCCAGATCAACTTTTCATGCTCACTTGCAGGAACATAGAGAAGGCCAAGATGACATAACAGTCCATCCTGAATGTGAAAATTAGTGACATTCGTGCCTGTACCCAAGAGATGATAGGTGGTGGTGAAGTTCAGATCTTGCTGATAAAGTTGGGGCTACTCAGATGCCTCATGCCCACAGGAAAGGAGCAGGATGGTGAGTGCAACCACGGGAGGTCGACTAAGGTAGTCAACGACACGATTTTTGATCCCTATCTTGTACTTGATGTTGATATGGAATTGTTGTAGGTAGGTGGACCACTTCTGATGGTGGTCATTCTGCAACTTCCCATGTGTCTGTATGAACTGCAAAGGCTTGTGATCAATGTGGATGTTTGTCTCCTTTCCTAGAATGTAATGTTTCCATTGACGACATGCTTATACAATGGAATACATTTCCTTGTCATAAGTGGGGTATTTTCAGACAATATCAGAGAGTGTCTCACTATGGTATGACATCGAAGGACTGTTCTGAGTGATAACTGTGCCTACAACATAGTCAGATGCATCAGTCTCAATATCGAACGGTTGTTGCAGATCAGGTAAGGAGAGTACTGAAGATGAGCACAATCGATGATTCAGATCATCAAATGCTCTTTGTTGTTCCTCCCCCCATGTGAACTTTTCCCTGCCACCGCCCTTGGTCACTTTATTGAGGGCCCATTCAATATGGGAGAATCCCAACACGAACTGTTGGTAGAAGTTGAACAATCCTAGGAAGCTCCGAAGCTCGGTGAGTGTGGTCAGGGTTGGCCAATCACGGATGACTTGGATCTTAGTTGGATCAACATGTACCCCATGATCATCAATAATGTATCCCAAGTATTGGATCCTGTTCATGCCAAATGAGCATTTTTCCAAGTTGGCATATAGCTTGTGCTGCCACAGAGTGCTCAAAACCTATTGAATATGTTGCATGTGATCCTCCCAAGTTATATTGAATATGAGGATGTAATCCAAATATACCACCACAAAAGAGTTGGTGAAGGGTCTTAATACATCATCCATCAACCTCATAAAAGTGGCTAGTGCATTTGTTAATCCAAAGGGCATGAACAACCATTTGAAGATACCTTATTTATATTTGAAAGTTGTCTTCCATACATCAATTGGTTCGATGGGAACCTGGTGGTAGCCAGACTTTATATCAATGTTGCTAAAGAAATTTTCCCCCTTGAGTTGGTCAAGAAGGTCATCAATTCTGGGAATTGGGTATCGGTTCCTGACCGTGATTTTTTTTAATGCTCTGTAATCAATGTAGATCCGCCAGGTCCCGTATTTCTTCTGCACCAATACAACCAGGATTCCACAAGGGGAAGATTTAGGTCTGATGTGCCCCTTTTGAAGCAACTATTGGATCTGACTCTTGATTTCGTCATTTTTCATCAACAAGTGATGATATACTAGTCCATTAGGCAGAGGTGCACTAGGGGTTAGATCAATTGGATGCTTGACTTGGTAGTGCGTCGATACCCTGGTGGGTGAGGAGAATATGTCTCTGTACTATTCCATGATCTCGTCCACTTGCTTCTACTGCAAATACTAGAGAATATGTGTAGAGGCCACAGATGTGGCGGTGACCTTCTTCTTACCGTGAGCATGGATCACAAAGAAGATGAACTTACCGGTATTTGAAATGACCTTACTGCATTTATTAGCACAGATTAAAGAAATGGCGGTAGGTGGCGCCACCTATGGTATCCTATACAATTTTCTACCCAAAGTAATAATAACACTGCGGGGTCTAGACTCATACACAACATGTCTCTTCCACAAATATGGTTGTCCTAAAATAACATCAAAAACTTCAAGGGGAGAAATATCACACAATACCTCGTCTTTGAAGGGCTTGATATTGTAGGGAAGACAACATTTTTGGCTGACATGAAGATCTCTTCCTTGGAAAAACCAACCTATGGTGTAGGGTTGCGGGTGCGGTGTCATCGGTAGGTCCAACCATTTGAAAACCTCTGTTGAGATAAAGTTCTTCTGATTGCCGCTATCAAAAATGAAATGAAGTGTAGTCCACTTTACCCACATCTGCGAGTGAAAAAGGCGCTCCCCTTCCTCTGGTTCTTCTGGCTCACTTGGCTGGAGTTTGGTGGTAGCGACTGTGGAACTGGGTTCAACATCGATAATCTACTTCCCTCTTTCTGGATTTGATTCAGAGTCAGAATCGACCTCTAACTCAAAATATTTCATCTTGACCATGAGTGACTTCTTTGAGTGACAATCTTCAGTGTTGTGCCAAGGACTTTTATGGTATTCACACCATTTCCCCGTGTCCTTCTTTGACTTCTCATTTCCCTTCTTGTGTTGCAGCTTGGACTGGTTGTCCTGAGAGTGGCCATCTTTGCTCTGTCCCTTATTGTGTGGGTTGGGGCCAACTTTTCCTTGCTTCAGTTGTGAGGATTTTGCATATCCAAACTCTCACCTCTTCTGCTTAAATTTATGATCGATCTTGACAACATATCTATATTTCTTACCCAATGATGCGATGTCCAGAAACTCTATTTCTTTTTGAATGTATCTATGGAAACAACCACATTATTTGAGCACCATATGTCATTCATAATATTTGATACCTAATTTGGTGTGCAGGGTATGGAAACTATTGGTGAAATTTGGTACTGTCTGGTCCCTTTCCTGATGCAGGGTGGTCCATCTGGTGTACTGGTCCTCGTAGCTTCCAACAGGGTAGTACTGTTATTTAATGGCATCCCTGAAGGAATCCCATGTGGGGGAGACTGCAAATATTGTAGATTCCTCGATGGCCCTTTACTCAGAGTAAGTATCCCACCAGTCCTTAACATGGGGGATGACCTTGAGGAGTGCAAAAGTAATTTTTCCCTATTAGAAAAATTGTGGATCTAGAAATACCCTTTCAGCAGATTCAACCATTTATCTACAACCTCCACATCTATTAGTCCTTCAAATAATGTAATATCAAAATTTACCTATACCTTGAAGGGGGTTGCATTGCCACTTGATGAAAATGATTCTCTTGTGGGCAGTCTCCGAAGGATCTGTGCAAAGTTGTCCATAATTTCGTTCCTTTGTCACGTGAGGCCTTCCTCGAGAAATTTTTTAAAAGGATCTTCTGCTCCATCATCTTTATTTTTGTCCCCCATGGGTTTTTGTTGGGCTTGGCATGGGCGATATTGCAAAGGATCGACTGGTTCGAGTCCCAACTTCTTGTACCTAGATCTTGTCGAGGACATGCACGAAGAAAACTAAATGAAGAGAAGACCACTCTAATACCACTGATCCGGATTTATGAATGGAACAAAATGAATAAAAGACTGAATACAAAACACAAAGATAACAACATATATCTAGTGAACAATAACTTCTATTGAATAAATGAAATAGGCCGAAACTGTAAAACTGTAGAATTGAAACAACTTCCTCGAATGGTGGTAACTATATTTGAGAAGAAATGTGACTGGTACGCGTATCTATTTGAGAAGAATCATTACAATTAGTCTCCAAAGGCCTTTTTAACATTACTCATAAATTCCAAAACCCCAGACATCCAAAAACCTATCCCTAGGAGATGAAACACCAAAAGTTATGTGGGCCCCTATGGGTAAGTTGGTACCTCAACTTCCTATGGTCATAAATTTTTCATACGACCTTCATTTTAGGCACGTGATAGCCTGTCAGAAAGGTTTTTTTGAGACCTACACATTACACCGTCAAAATTTGACTCTGTTTATAGTTTCACTACGGGGATCCAAAAAAACATTGTTTAGGGCCCCAAAATGGCCCTGGAAGTACAAAAAGATGTGTTGACATGAGAACATACAAAATAATCCAGTTGGATTAGGTGGGAGGCCACCCGTATCTACCTGGAAGATGTGTAGGGCTTCATATAGCCCCAGAAGTGTATAACCCACAATTACAAAGAAGTACAAAAGAACGTGTTGAACTAAAAACTGTCAAGAGGAGCCAGTTGGAATAGGTGTGTGGCCACCAATATCCACCTGGATCATTAACTCCATCCATAGATATGCTCAATAAAAAGCTTTATATTTCACCCTGGAATTTATCAAGCCATGTATCCTTTATATGTTGCATGACTATTGAATCCATTGGGATCTGCATAACTCTGAGCTCGCTTCTGTGTGAGGCATGACACACTTGAAGCATGACTAATTATTTACAATGAAATATCCTTTGAAGCCTTAAGATTATATGAATATAAATTAATATCCCGTGAGGAGGACCCTTTTTACCCTATTTTTAAATTTTGATACCTATCATTCCCAATTTATGGACATTATCATTTGTCAATGTATTTGCCTCTATAAATAATACAATCATTCAAGAAAGTGATACAATAAATACTCAAAACCCAACCTTTTCAACAATTGCTTTTTCTGAATTACATTATATTTGAATAACCTACAATTAGTGAGTAATATAGATTATGTTGTCATTAAGCACCCATAAGATCCTTTATCATTGCTTGTTGTGTGACAAGATTTGTTAAAATGAAGGGAATTTAATGGTTAGTTACCTCAGTAGTGATGAGAAACACATGTTAAGCATACCATACATTTCCTAGACCTAGACCCTTGTCCAAAGAGGGGTGGTGGAAGTAGATTTCATGATTTGGAAGAAGGTATTGATGATAGCAGAATATTCCCCAAGTTCATCTTGCTCAAATGAACTTAACAACATTCTTTCCAAGGCATGGATATCTCATAAGTAATCATCCAAACAAACTTTTGTATCATTGTTTTTGTCCCACGAGAACTAGCATTAGTATAGATTTTCTAAATTGGTGACTTAGGATGTAGTGGGAATTGAATAGGTGCTTGATCTAACATTCTTGGTATGCTTCATATCCAAGTTGTTTTTGTTTAGTATCCTTCTCTTGAGTTGTCATTGTAGTGGGGTGCAATGGATGATAGACCAATCACTTGTCATCTAAATTTGAAAAAATATTGAACATTAAATCAATTATATTAGTGAATACAATGTATTTAGTATGTCCACACTTTAGAACAAACATTTATTAGAAGCATGTTCTAAAATTTCCAATACACATCATGTAATTAACCACTTTAGAAAACAAATTTCAAATTAAGCAATAAATTTACATTAATTCCATTGAAAATTCAAGAAACAATTAGACAATGGTATTTTCTTATGCCCCACGAGGACATCTAAAGGTAGTCCCAATGCAAGTTGTGTTTGATTATTGGCCAATGATCTATGAAAGTTATAGTTTATTAACAAATCCTCATTGGGAGACATACTACATATTACATGCACACCAACAAATCATGATTCCTTCTTTTTAATAAACTCTTTGTCATTGAGTGTTTCTCAAACAAACAATTTTCACTAAATAATGAGCACCTATATCTATTTATGAACCCACAACGTTACCATGAGTGTGTGGATGATCATCGATATATAACAAGGTATTCTTGTCAAAGTTTCAAGAATAATAATTGTTCATGCACATATTATGGAAATGCTATGTTTGTATTTAACAATATTCAAAATAATTAGATTGACTATACCAAAGACCACAAAATGACATAAGCATTATTGACTATATGGGGGGAACAACCACATGAGAAAGGATAAACAACCCAAAATTTTCAAATCTATGTTAAACTTAGAAATCATATAATTATTACCACAAAAAGAGAATTTGGTTCCAACATTGAGCACAGAGAGGAAATATGACCAAACTACATGCATAGTGTTATTATAACAAGTTTGTTGTTTACTTTTCCATTTGGTAGGAAGAGAGAAGTCCTTTCTCCCTCCAAACAATTAAACCAACCTTGGTGTGTACTTGTAGATTATTCTTCTAAGGTCATACAACATGTTGTACCTCTTGGTGGAGATGTTTTAGTTGGTACTATTGATATTGTACAATGACTAACTAGAAATCTTGGTTGAATCAACAAAATAGATGGGTTGATCAATTTCAAATGAAACACAATTGATTTGGCTTCCAATTTTTCAAAAAATGACCATATGAAATAGTTCATACATGTTTTGGATCCTTGACAATAGTGGGAGGTATTAGATTGTTAACTTAGGGTAGTTAGAGATTAACTTAATGGGATAATGTGACCTATTGAGGATTCATCTTCAACCCTTTACATTTTGAACAACCACATACTTGGAATATGGTAACATAAAATGCATTCAGTTCATGGTGAAGTGCCTCTCACCTAGGATGGTTGCTTGAGGATGGCATACTACAACTGGTGAGGTAAAGTGGTTGTCCATTTTCATCTAATAATTGTCTATGAAATCTTGCTCCAAATAAAACCTTTAGGTGTTTTCTTACAAGCTGTACTAGAGGATTATCCTACACATTTAAATTCGATCTGGAACCAATATATTGCAAAATTAAAAGGAAAATTATTCAAATGATAATAATGCATGTGCACAAAGATAACATATATTCAACCAAAATGTTGACATATAACTAAATATATGTTTCTGCAAAAAGAAAGGAAGAACTTGTAGGACTTGGGTCTCTCTCGATATTGAATGACAAATCTTTGTAATCAACCATTTACCATTTTATTTTTATTTCCCCTACAATTGAGCCAAAAAACCACAATCAATATGTCTATGTAACTACACACAATCTTATGAGAAGACATGTTATTTAGTCATATGTATGTAACATTGGCTTAAAATATACTTCAAAAGGTTTGTTGATCGATGGTTCTCCATGTATTTTATAACACATAGTTACCAATGTTCTTCTTTTGATTAGGTGCACCAACGATAAACTTTTGTGAAAACATTTGTAAGTGCAAACCTTCACAAATTACTATTTGTGGAGGTTTAAAATTCCATTTTGGAAAAAAAAAATGAGTCTTTGTATGTGTACATATTGTTTAATGGCACACCAAAATATACCTCTATTAGTTTGTTAACTATTTAACAATACACTAGAAACTAAAAAGGAATTTAAAAAATACAACACATTTGCATCAATGTGCCAAAAAACGAAACAAAAAAAGAGGAGGGATTTTCAACAATATTGTAAAAGTGAGTTAAAAAAAATCCTAGTACATTGCTGTGCCAAAAGTTAGATGGGATACTTGTGCGATATATTTTTCCCAAGGAAGAGGAGAGAATGATTAAAGAGTAGAACCACAAGGGGTCACCATAGGCCAGACATAAATTTACAGAAGAATAATTTCACTCTTTGTGTCTCAACAATTTTTTCCTCAATTGTTTCACAAATTCCTAATAGTATTGTTTTTTTCTATGCATATTTATAATACATTTCAACAAACAAAGAAAAAATTAACTCACTCACCTTCAATGTTGCAAACCCCATCTTTGTTTTTCCTTCACTTTCAATTTTTTTATTATTGCAATCCCTAGCTTTAATGTTATTTCCCTTTAATATACTTTTTGCTACAAACCCTAGCTGCAGTGGTTTATTTTATTTACCCTTCCACAAGCATATTTTTTATTTGGGGCTTCGGATATTGGTGCTTACAATTTTTTTTTGCCTCATTGGTAATTTCAATGTAAGAATGCCATTAATGCATTGAGGCTCGCTCATTGTCTTTTTATTCCAAACTTGATCCTGGTTAGTCTTTTTCCAAAAAGAAATGTTTTCAAATTGCACAAAATTTACTTCCATTTTTTGCAAAAGTCTCTTTGGAGACTTGGGGGCCATGCTAAATTTTAGTATTTCCTGCTATCCACAAATATATGAGCATATTGAAACAATGAATCAAGTGGTCAAAGACATGTTTCACATGTATGTTATGGAGAAACTTTAAAAATGGGAAGATTATTTGGTGGATTTTGCATATAAAAAAGGGCATCATGCATCACTAAGAATGAGTTTTTTTGAGGCATTATATTGAATAAAATGTAGTATTATGGTGGGTTAGGATAATCTAGTAAACAAAATCATGCTTGGGACAAAATTCTAAAGGAGATGGAGCAAGAAGTTGCTAGAATCAAGCATCATTTGAAGGTAGACCAAGACAAATAAAAAAGTTATGCAAATAAGTACATAATGGATAGAGAATTTAGTGTTGAGGATCATGTCTTCCTCATAGTGAAATCAAGGAATAGCTCTTTGAATATTGGTAGTCATTCTAATATGGCATCTAGATATTGTGGACCATTTGAAGTCCTTGATAGGATAGGGCCAATTATAAATAGACTTGCCTTTCCTTCTAACATTAGAGCTCGCAATGTTTTTTATGTTTCCTTTCTTAAGAAATATGTGCATGATCTTAACCACACAATTGATTGGCTTATGATATAGGTGGAACTAGGGGGAGAATTTCAAGCATAGTCATTGTGCATCCTCAACAAGAAAGTAGCATTGCTTTGGAACGAAGCCATCAAACGAGAAAAGGTGTAATGGAAACACTTTTGTCCCAATGTGATCTACATAGGAGATTGAGGATTCCATGAAGGAGGCATACCCATTTTTGTTATAATCTTGAGTTTCATCAAGGCTTATTCTATTTCAAGGTGGAGGGGAATGTAATACCCCAATTTTGACCCTTGGAATGCATTGGAGTAGAATATGTATAAGCTGTAAATGCATGATTATAACAAAATAATTCTATCTACGTGAACTTAAATAAATGATATCATGTGTAAATGATGTAAATGTGTTTGTATGGATTCTTAATGTGGTGTTGAAGTCCAAGGTCCAAATAAGGAATGGTTAGGCATGTAACATTGTAAATATACTTTCTATGGATATTGTAGTAGACTTATTATGGTTCACTCAAAGTTATATAAATGTTAATGTTGGAATATAATAATATAGTGCTCCAAAATGCTTACAAAGAGCATGAGAGGGGTTATGATTCAACAAGAGGGGAAGAGGAAAATGGGCCTATGGGAAAGTAATCCTCTATTTCCAAGTTTTAACCTAATAAATCATATATTTTCCATGATGTTCCTTATATCAATTCATCAACCTCCTTTTCCTTAGAATCCAATCATGATTGCATGTAGAGGTTGAATATGAAGTCTACCTCACGTAGTGATGGAACCATCGATATAGTATAATCAATTTGAGAAAGCCTGAAGATTCTTGCATTCTTGTACCTCATGGGAAATCATTCTCTAATGGTCATAAACATTCTTATTGTCACCATTCTGATGACGATTCTCTCAACTAGATTTCTCATGCTACATTCTCCATACTTACTCATTATACAAATCTTAAAATAACCAAAATTTGAATTGTGAAAAGTGATTTAAACCCTTTGATGAGAGATAGATAGGTTGTGGATGCTTAGAGGTTGGAAAAGTTTGCAAGTCTTCACACACTAATATGTAGAAAGTTTCTTGGATTATCTTTGATTAAAATATAAGTGTCCTATCTCTGAATATAAATATGCAAATTATATTTTATGTTATGGAAATATAAGTGTAGTGAATATTGTGTGTATATGTGCTTAATTCCAACTATGTCCATGTATGCCATGAATTTCAGTTAGCATATTTTTAATTGTTCCATGGAATTTTATTACTTTCACCAATGCATGCATTCAAATTCTGGAAGGCTTCTATGGGAAAGCATTTGTGTTATATTATCATGAATTGGTCTCTTAGGAGACCAAAATTTATTGAGTTGTAAGTGGCTTCTCAATCCATGGTTGAAAAGGCACGGAAAGGGATGCTACAAAAAATGATATGACTCCCAGAGGACATGGGTGGGCTAAGTATCCAAATAATGAATTGAATGATTTCATTTATATTATGTATTGTTTCAAAGAAAAACTTAGAATATGAAAATATGTTTAGCAAACAAAATTTTGAGGATCCAAAATTTTCTTGCAAGCTTATAAATATTTACATTTTTTTATGATACTCAAAATGTAAAGTATAAATATTTAACAAGACTATGATTCTCAAAATGTAAAATATACATATTTCACAATTTTTTTATGATTCTAAAAATGTAAATAAATCTTTACAATTTTTTTATGATACTAAAAATGTAAATAAATCTTTACAATTTTTTATGATACTCAAAATGTAAAGTATAAATATTTAACAAGACTACAATTCTCAAAATGTAAATTCTCAAAATGTAAAGTATACATATTTCACAAGACTATGATTCTCAAAATGTAAAGTATAAATATTTGACAAAACTTTGATTCTCATAATGTAAAGTATAAATATTTCATAAGGCTATTATCAATAAGGGTTTGTTTGGTTGATCAATTAAGGTGGTGATATTCTCTATAAAATGTAGCGACCTCTTTAGCCCCCATTATTATGGTGATGGTCATCATGATCAATACAAACAAGTTAAGCATGGTGATGGATAGAGATATTAACCCTTAGAGTTGTTGGTTTTCAACCAATCAAAGTATTAAAGAAAACACCAAAATTAAATAAAAAACATTATAGTTTTATATATATTTTTTCTAAATGGATAGAGATCCTAACTCTTAGAGTTGTTGGTTTTCAATCAATCAAAATAGGAAACACCAAAATTAGATAAAAACATTCTAAATTGTAATTTTTAATTTATTTTGTTGGTTTTCAATCAATCAAAGTAGGAAACACCAAAATTAGATAAAAACATTCTAAATTGTAATTTTTAATTTATTTAAAGATGGTGTGTATTTTATGAAAAAAATTACTAAAACTTTTTAGGATAAAATAATTGTATATTACTTTTCATAATATTTTGGATGAATAAAAATTATATAAAAAGTTAAATGGAAGATATGTGTTCTTACCATTTTCTCTATTGTTTAGCTATTATTTAGGTGATAGTGAGAATCAATCAATTGTAATTTTTAATAAATTTTACTTTTATTATATGTAGAGTTATATAAATTCCCAAACACTTTAATATATGTAGAGCTATATAAATTCCAAAACACTTTGAACCTTTCATAAACTAGGTCAAACATGATACCCAATGCTACCCATGATATATGATACCCAATGCTACCCATGATATTAAATATCATGGGTAGCATTGGGTATTATGATATTTAATATCATGGGTAGCATTGGGTATCATGTTTGACCTAGTAGTGTTTTTGACTTGGTAAATTCAAATACGACATAGTAAATTGAATTACATATTATTACATCCTTTTATTTTTTTGATTCAACACGTGCATCCATAAATTTTTTGAGTTAATAAAAAACTTTATATGTTTGGCTTTAGTGTCGTACAATTCTATTTTGGCTTTAGTGTTGTACAATTCTATATGGACATGCACACTTTATGAAAAGTGAAAACAATACGATCGTACCCCAACTTCATTGAGCACTACCCTAGTCAAGTGGATTTGTATTATCATGAAGACAAATAAGTGGGATGCACCCCACCCTACTCAAATGGATTTGTATTATCGGATCAAGATATGGAAAGAACCTTATTGTCTTTGGAAGAGATGTCAAGATCAAGAGAGTGGTGGAAGGTTGCATAAGGGCGGATAGATGGATACACGAGGAAGGTTGCATAAGGGCGGATAGATGGATACACGAGGAAGGTTGCATAAGAGAAAGGAATTTGATTTGCATAAAGATTCAAACTAAGCAGATGAAACTTTTTTTTTTTTTTTTTGGGAGGATGTGTTCCTAAACTAAGTGTTTCTCTACTAAGAGATTGCTTTGGTGAGGAAGTTTCATGGCTGGGTAACTTTGGATAAATTCATGTCCAAATGAATTCTACAGGTCTGAAACCAACAACTAGGGTATTTCCCTACTTTTCATATCTTTACACTGAGTATGGATAACCTTCATTTTCAAGATGAGGGGGATAAGGAAGTTATTAATAAGGGAAAATTGTATTAGGATAGTACCATCAACTCCTTAAATTCATGGACTCCATGATTTCATTCAATAACAGACAAGGTGAATGTCTAGCCATTGTGGGTTAAGATCTTATCTCTACCTTTGGAGATATGGAAGGATTTTTTTTTTATGTTAGGGACCAAATAGGGAACTAACCATTAACGTTGATGAAAATACCAAAAGCAAAGAAGCCACACATGTAGTTCACATATGTGTAGAAATGAACTTGGGGGATGGGCTACCTGGAAACATATTGATGTTGGTAGGTGGTCATATAGATAGGAGATATATTATGTTAAGGTTTCGTTTAGGTGCTCAATATATCACCTTTATGGGCATTTGAAGAGGTGATGCCCTAAGAAAAATATATCATATGAGGATTTAAATGATGATCTAGAGGTTGTTAGGGAGTAGACAAGAACTCCTTTGAATGTAAAGATGTCGCTATAAGAATTGATGGTTAGTTCATCAAAGAAAGGCAAGAAGTTGATGATATTTGGTGAGGACCTTTTTTTTTTTACAATGTTAATTGTACCCTTTAAGACATAGAAAAGGCCAAGGATTCAGGGCCCATTCACAAGAAGGGGGTGAGTTTTGACTCAAGATAGGAAGGTTTGATGTTGTATGGCCATGGGCCAAAATGTATCTTTGAAGATCATGGTTTGGATGAGTCCACTTATGTAGATCTCATTCAAAGCAAAGCTAAAGGAAGGTAGGATCAAAAGTAGTTAAATCCAAACATGTCCCACCCTCTCTGTCAAATATTGAAGGTTTAGGAGGATCATAAGAAACTTGTTTAGTTGTGTAACACCACTTTTTGGTTACCAAGGCTTTTATCGCTCTCTGTTACCAATCTGTACACACCTTTTACATAACTCATACATACATTATATAATCCACATGTATTTAATCAAATAAATACATTTAAGCTCAGAGTAAACATATTATTTACTGCTATAATTAACAATCAATAGCATTTAATAATAATTAATACACACAGCGGAATTCATGATAACATAAGCAACACAGTCATGCAAAACATGATTAAAGCATAATCAGATACTTATCTTTTAACATTGGTAGATTCCACCAACCAAGTGCAGGCCTTCCACGAACCTCCCAGCCTTAGACTGCACTGCTCATCAAGCTCAGTAGTGGGTCACCCCCAAGCTGGGACTAAGCTCCACCCCGAGACAAGGAATCCTAGGCTAGGCTGAGGTTATAGGGAAACAACACAGTCACAAGGAAGGAATTCACTCTCAGGAACCTCTCACGCTCACTGCCCACAGACCCTCATTCCCCACATGCCTATTCCACCCCAGGAGTATACACCTTCTCTGTCACCTGGACAGTCCTTCGGCTGCTAACCTCCCTTGCCTTGGGTTACAGTAACAGGCCAGACCGGAAGTCTCCGGGCTCTGTGGCAGCTACAGGGTTCCTTCCAGGAGTCCTCTCCTTCCTCTGCACACTCTCTCACCTGGAGAGAATCGCTCACAGGCCAACAAGCCACACGCAGTCCAGTACTGCGTGGCCACAACAACCCACGGGAAACAAACACAAGCTTCCTCAAACTGGTTCAGAAATCACAGGATGGTCTCACGGTCACGGCTTTGGGACAGAGATCTTACGCACAGGCTCGATCTCGGGTAATGGATGCACACAGATTCTCCAGACACAACACAGGCTTTTCCGGTTCAAAACAGAGGTGAAACCGACTCTTTCAGAATCGATCACAGGCTTCTGGTTCAGTACGGAGGTATACACGGGTTTTCTTAGAGCTAGACACAGACTTTTTGGATCACAGGGATGCACGAAGGTTCTCAGCAGAACTCGGGTCAGTCGTACTGCTCAGAGCCCGTACACGCTCAGGCAGTTCGATCGAATGGGAGAAGGAACCCCCTCATGGTCCACCCTGGCCGTTTTATTCGCATGCACCAGGGTCGACACTTGTCGCCCTGGAGACTGCATGCGTTCCACCAGCACGCATCACCTTCCCTTGGTCAGGAACTTAGGATAAAAATATAAATGGCACATGTTCTTTTGGAGTAATAATAAAATATTATTCCCAGGCTTAAGCCCCCTAGGCTAAACACTTAGCCCCTTTTCCCACCTTCCAACCTCTAATTCCTTTCCCTCTCTATGGATGCTTAATCCCCCTTCACTCATTCATCGTGGTCGGTCTGCACCTGGTGGTGTTTACAATTTTTTATTAATTGTTCTGCATGATTACATATACAACAACAGGCTCCTGGCCTTCAACACTTAGGCTTCCTGGCCTAACAAACACATAAGCCACCAGCTTATCAAAAACTTGGCTCACCAGCCTATAAAACATAATTACAATTCCTTTCATAACATGATTTACGACAAGGCTCGGCCTTGGGGACATTACAAGTTGTAGATGGGATAATGTAACTATATTGATAAACAATAAGTGGAGTGTCTTCTCATGGGGCCAAAGGTTTGGATATTTTTGGAAGATGGATAAAGGATGTAATACCCCTAGGACAAACCCCAATTCTAAATGTACATATGCTTTATAGGCTGGTGAGTTGAGATGTTTTGGGCCAAAGTGCCTTTATATATATGTTTTGAGGCCAGAGTGCATGTCTGATTTGGCCAAGGAGCCTATGAGTTGAAAGGTCAGTGAGCCTAACAAATGTAAATTGTAATCACACTCGGTTATATATTAATAAAATACATCACTGTTGCAGACCAAGTCAGATGAAAGAGTATGGGGAACTAGGAATGCATGAGAGAGAAAGGGGGCTAAGGGTCTAGAAAGAGGGGCTAAGTTAAGGGGGTTTAAGCCAAGGTAATATTATAACGTTATTCCTAAAGTCAAAAATCATGTGATATTATTTTATCCTAAGTTCCTAAAGGTCAGGGATGAATCACGAAGTGGGGTCAAAGGTAGTTCATAAGGTGACAAGTGTCAATTTAAGAGCATGCAAATATATTGTTGGGAATTAGTGTAATTCCATCATTTTCCACATCTTTCCATCATTTGTACCTTTGTTAGAGAGGAGAACTGGGAAGTTGGTTACCTTGTAAACCTTGGCGGTTTTGGGCTGAAGAAGCAAGTTTTCAGGAGTGTGGAGCATTCTCTCTTAGTGAGGGAACTGTTGGGATATGTTTCCCTATGTGTTGGGATAGTGGGATAAATTGTTTGAGAAGCCTTGTGTTCCAGGTGCCATAGAGCTCTGAGACTTCCTAGTCATCTTGTTACTAAAGACCAGGAAGGAAAGTGGGATAGTTGAAGGATTTTTTAGCAGAGAAGGGGTACACTTCCCGTGGTGGGACAAGTTGTGGGGAATGAGAGGTTGTGATCTGGGAAGTGTTGATGGAGTTGGCACCTAGGCCTAAGATTTATTGTGTTGTATGTTAGACCTTAGTTGGCTTAGGAATCCTTTTCCTTGGTGGAGTCATAGCCCCATCTCGGGGGTGACCTGTTGTTGAGAGTATATGAATATCAGAGTCTATGACTAGGAGGAACATCTAAGATCTGCAACCAGTCGATGATTTAATTAAAAGATAAGTGTATTTTATGTGTTTCTGATGTTTACTATGTATTTAATTATATTATGTTGTAATTGTATATATATTTATGCATGGATTATATGTTGTAGAAATGCATAATTATGTTCATATGCAGGGCATTTAGCTATTAATGGCATATGAGGATTTTTTTTATGTTGCATGGCTCAACTTAGATGGATGGGGATGTTACATTGTGGTATCAGAGCCACAGGTTCAACATTAACCTGCATGGGACTTTTCTCAGCACACAAAAGCTGAAATTGCAGTCGAAAAAGTTTAGAGAATGTCTACAAAGGGTTTCAGAGTATTTACTAAGAAGTAGTTTGGGAGATCTCTTGAGTAATATGAGGGAATTGAACTAGGGGTTAAAATTCACAATTTTTGCATTAGTTTGAGCATTGTGTGCCTTTAATTGACCGAATTATGGACATTACAGTGCAACCATGGAGAAATTGGGTGGAATTGGAAAAAGACCCAATTTCTACAATGGAATTTGTTGAGGAATTGACACAAAAGTGTCGAATTGACATGCATAGGGTCAAATTAGCCAGAGGAATATTAATTCCAGAGCTTCCATGGCAACCAGTGTGAAAATTTGAAAATTATGTAATTCTTGAAAAAAATGAAATTTGGGAAAATTTGGGTATTTTTCATACATGATGCTAGCAGTGACGTGGAGGCCACGTGGCAGTGACATGGATTTCCATGGTGGAAGGTCCATGGTAGCAGCCAATGGCATGGTGGCAGGTCCGATGGTGAGGTGGAAGATGACCATTGCGGGGTGATGAACCATGGTATCGATTGAAACAGTTGGTGGTATTGCATGTCGGGGAGAGTGGTCTTGAAATATCCCTTGGTGATGCAAAACTGATAGGAATGCACCACACATCATGGGAGAAACCACCATCGCATCAAGGAGGGGTTGTTAACTTGCGTGCATGTTGACCATGAGAAATGAAATATAGTCGTCGATCTTCCGATCATCTCCACCTTTAGATTTGGGAGTTAGCAGGTCCACACTGGCAGGGTCGACAGTGCGCGGTGGCAGGCCCAGGGATGATGTGGGTGCCACATTAGGAGAGGTGGTATTGAGTGATACCATAAGCGACATCACATGGTAGCAAGTAAGTTTTCCAAGAGTTCTTTGGTGATGGGAATCCAATAGAAAAGCGCTACATATCATGGACGAAAACCACAACCGCATCATGGAAGGATGTTAACCCTCCCACAAGTTGACGATGTGAAATAAATATGAATTGTTGATCATTCTTTGATATCCACCGCCAAATCAGGGGTGGGGACAATTTGTTTGTGTGCCGAAGGATAAGGGTGTGTGATGGGACCCACCCATCCCCGCAACCTATGTGGAAGCATCAGGTGGATGTTTGGAAAGGAATATGGGACCCTCCGATGGCATGGCCCATTGCAGTGGTTCCATGTGGAAACCGATATAGGTGGGTCCACAGTAAGTTTAATTAAAATTAATTTATTAGTTACAAAGTAAAATAAAGGTAAAGAAAGAAGAAAAAATTATGAAAGAGGAAGGAAGGGGCCGACGAGGCAGGGCCTGGGTGGCCAAAGGGCTGGCATGGAATCAACTTGGGGTGACAGGTGGATTCATAATGCCACATAGACATCCATGTCAACAGAAATCAGTAAAATTTGTCAGAATTTTATAGTGTTTTGCATGTATAATCTTGCAAGGAATTTTTTAGGCCCTAAACAATGTCTTTAGGAGATCTGATTTTTGAGACTGTAAGTGTCATAGGCTAATCAGTGCAAGGTATATTTTCAGTGCCAGTCTAATTCCAAAAGGCATAACTCCCTACTCAGAATTCATTTTGGGGAACATGAGTAGTCTATGAAAATCTTTTGAACCATAGAATATAGACATGGAGTTAGATTGGAAAACTGGTTAACAAAAAGTGTACAGGATGAGAGAGAATATTCCTATATCATTCAGTGCTAAAAGGGAAAAATGGTCAAAACTTCAGCAACCTGTAATTAGCAGCTTGGATTTTGGATGAGAGTGAAACTTGGTCAAATTGTTCAAAATATAGGCATCAGGAAATCTGATTTGGATTCTATAAAAATTCCAAAATATTAGGTGTTTGGGATTAAGTTCACCAAATGAAAGGTGCACAAAAGGGGGAAAATGAGTAATACTCATATGCCTATAACTTCTTGCTCAGAACTCAAAATAGGAAAAGGAAATAGTCATTGGAAAGGTATTCGATGGAAGAATCCAAATATGCACCTAGAAATGTGAATTGAGTAGAAAAATTCACAAGCAATAAAAAAGAAGAATTATAGTGCACCTGAAGGGAAAAATTGTGCATAATTTTATAGATTTGTTGAATTATTTTGTCTAACAAATCCTATTGAATTCACATTTTGCAGAATTAAGGATACAAATAGAAGAGAGGAGGATCAATAGAGAGATCGGGAACGTGGAATATGCACAAATAACTTACAATCATGAAGATGAAGTCAATGCATTGTATGTCAACATGGGTAATGTAGGGAAATAATCAAGTGGGCATGGAGAAGGAAAAGAGGAGAGCATAAATTTGGTAGAGACTATAAAGAGTCTGCAAAGAGATGTGTTGAGCTATAAAGTTGATAATGAGACGCTTATGAAATATTAGGAGTGACATAATGGATTCAACATCAAGTTGTTGCAGATCTTGGATAGGATAAAGAAGAAGGTGGATAAGGAGACATAGTCAAGTAAGTCAAAGGATCATAGATATCATGCCAAAAATGAAGTGTCTAGGAGTGCTAGTAGACATCATCATCACTCACCAAGGCACTCAGTTAGAAGAGCATAAAATAGTCTAAGTTTATCTCCTATCAGAAAGCATAGCAACAGGTCTGGGGTAGATGAACTACGAGGATAAATGAGGAAGATCAAACCTTCTACCTTTGATGGTGAACATGACATAGATGAGGATGCATAGGCTTGGTTGTTTGGAATGAAGAAGTAATTTCAATTCCATAATTATTCCTCACAAGAAGAAGGAAAAATTGAAATCTACCAGCTCAAGGGAAAAGCATCAATGTGGTGGGACCAATTTGTGCAAGTACAACACATTGATGAGAAGAAAATCACTTGGAGGAAATTCAAGCAATTCAAAAAGTATTTTCAGAAGAAATACTTATCCAATCATTATTATGATAGGAATATGAAGGAGTTCTTAGAAATCAATCTTGGGAGCATGACCATGGATGAATATGAGAGAATATTCTTGAAGCTATTGAGGTATTTTGATTTCATAAAAGATGAGAAATTCAAGATTCAAAGTTTACTGAATTTTCAGTGATACCATACAATATGATGGTACCAAAACATTGGAGAAATCAATAAAGAGAGCCAAGTTCCTTTATGATCATCATAGAGGAAGACCAACTTTCCAAAAGGATTAGGAAGACAATAAGAAAGGTAAGATGGAGTAGAGGAAGAAAGGGCACAAGCCACCATTCTTCAGAAATAGTTCTTAAGGGAAGTCGGCTTAAAATTAACCCAAAATGTTAGAAACGTTGGGGAAAAGGCCAAGGATACAACCTATTAAATGTTTGGGTTATGAGGGAGATCACATGTAGTGATATTTCCCTCATAAAGGTGACATAGTGAAGATTGTGCACAATGTACAATTGGTTGATACAATTGAGGACATGGGCAGAAGCATGCCAATGATATATGCAACCTTTGACAACAAGCAAGATGAATTTATATCTCATATGATTGAAGTGGAAGGTAAGATCAATGTTGAACCAATAGCTATTTTAATTTCTTCAAGAGCTAGTCATAGTTACATATATCCTAATATTTTTGAAATATTTCACTTCCAAAGAAGAAAACATTGGAAATCTTGGTTGGTCCAACAACCAGCTAGCTACAGGAGCTAAAAGAAGAAACGATGGGTTGATTAAGGCTTATCCAATGGAATGAGCACAAAGGAAAATTTGAATAACATACTTTTGGATTTATATGATTACCTAATTGGTATGGATTGGTTGGACAAGCATCATGTTGTCTTGGATTTATACAAGGAGGAATTTACTTGTCTTGATGAGTAAGGAAACTTAAGAATAGTTCATGATATTCCAAGGGTAGTATCTAGCAAGGATATTTCATCCTTGCAGCTAAAAAGAAGCTTCAGGAAAGGATGCCAGATTTATGCAGCTCATTTGGAAGAGGCAATTAAGTATAAATTACCAAATATTGAAGATCATCCAATCTTGAAAGATTATGAGGATGTATTTAGAGAGATATTGGGGTTTCCACCAAAGAGAGATATATATTTCTCCATCAATTTGATGCTTGGAGTTGCCCCAGTGTCCAAGACTCCTCATAGGATGAGTACACCAGAGTTGAAGGAATTGCAAATGAAACTTGAAGAGATTTTGAAGAAGGGGTATATATGCCTGAGTGTGTCATCTTGGGGTGCCCCAATTTTATTCATGAAAAAGAAGAATGGAACCTTGAGTTTGTGCATTGATTTCAGGTAGATGAATAAGGTGTGTGTGAAGAACAAGTATCCTTTGCCAATGATAGATGATATTTTTGATCAGTTGAAATATGCAAATATATTTTCCAAGATCAATCTCAGGTTAGGCTAACATCGAGTGAGAATTGACGAAGAATATATCAGAAAGACAACATTTAGAACAAGGTATGACCATTATAAGTTTATAGTGGTGCCATTTGGGTTGTCAAATGCATCAATTATCTTCATGTGTCTGATGAATGGAATCTTCAGGAATTACTTGAATAAGTTTGTCATTGTCTTCTTGGATGATATACTTATCTAATCTAAGTCTAAAGAAGAGTATGAGAAACACTTGAGGATGGTGCTACAAGTGTTAAGGCAACATTGATTGTATGTAAAGTTGAGCAAGTGTTCATTCTATCAAAGACAAATACATTATTTGTTCCATATTTTTTTAGAGGAAGGGATAGAAGTGGATCTTTAGAAGATAAAATCCATTTAAGGGCTTCCAACACCAAATAATGTCTCATAGGTGAGATCATTCATGGGTCTTGCAGGTTATTACAAAATATTTATTGAAGGATTCTCAAGAATTGCACATCCAATAACTTCTTTGCAAAATAAGGGTTTGAAGTTCGAGTGGACCTTTGAATGTGAGGAAAGGTTTCAACACTTGTAGAATTTATTGACAACTGCACCAATCTTGAGGATTGTTGATCCAAATAAAAACTTCACTGTGTGCACTTATGCTTGCAATGAAGGGTTTGGGGGAGTTCTTAGCCAAAATGGGCATGTGATATGTTATGAGTCAAGGAAGTTGAAAGAACATGAGAGACACTATGCCACTCATGATTTAGAATT
>JZKD02S1721381.1:85946-100938 GCA_000966675.3 Picea glauca
TTTGTTCATTGCTTATTTACTCTGCAGTTATTGGATAATAATGCTTCATTGATATAGCACTTGGATTATATGGTTAAAAGGGACTAAATTGCTCTATTACTGATTCAGCCCCCCCTCTCAGTAATCCAACAATATCCCTATTGATTATCCATATATACATCCTCCTCAAGGTATCCATGAAGAAAGGAACTATCCATGTGGTGAAACTCCTAATGTCTAGATGCTACAATGGCTAAAACTAACCTAATTGAGTCCATCTTTGAAACTAGTGCAAAGATATCTATGTAGTCAATCACATGAATGCGTGAGAATCCCTTAGCTACAAGTCGATATTTGTACTTGATAAAATTCCATAAACTACCATCCTAGTTTAGTATATCCATCAACACTGAACAATATTCCTACTGGGAGGAACTGGATCTAACTCCCAAGTTTGATTCTAAATGAGGGAATCATATTCCTCATCCATCACAGCCTCCCAATAGGTGTTTCCTATAACCTCTAGATAATACTAAGGATATAATGTGGAGACCATATAGCAATGAATGGGTAGCACAAAATCAGTAGTAGAGAGTGCTTGTGGAGCATATTGAAACTGAGATCTAGTCCTCTATGTATGCATTGTATCACCCACTAAATTTTATTTTGCTTGTAGAGTATGTTATGCCCAAACGGTCTCGATGTGGAATCTGCAATGACCTAATCATTTAAGTCACTTTATGGCCTATCATCATCTGATATCTGATATGAATCTGAGGTATGACTTGAACCTGAAATGACTACATGAACTAGAACCTGTGGATCTATAATGGGTTCCTCATGAAGTGCATGTTGACGATAAAAATCACCACGAGGATTTTGCCCGCAAAGTATTGCTAAATCCTATTATCATAAGCTAACGATATATATAATAATAGTAGGTGGGACCCCCTTGTAGATTGGAGGATCATATCTAGTTCTTATTTGATGTTATGTTGTTGTTTGACACTGTTTACAGGCTTGATTATGATTGATGTTCAAATGTTGGTTCTATTTGCAACAAATGGGTGATGGATAATTCATGCTATGCGTGAGTTTCTTTACTCTAAATTCTCAAATTCCATGTCACGAGGGATTATGTGAACTTTTATTTCTATGCTAATTGATCCATGATATATTATATATTACCTGCACAAAACATATGTTAGTCGTGGAAAATGATAAAAGGAATATGGAAAAAATCTAAGTAAGAAATTAAACTATGCTACTATGCTACTATGCTACACTACATGCATTGAAATTAAGGGATTGTTGTTAGTCTTAGCTAACGAGGTTAGTGGCTATACGATTTATTGAGTTATATGGAAACACATGTGATATGAATTATGGTGTGGTTGGCAATGGTTAATGTGACATAGGGTGGCGCATTTGGCAAGTAATGAATGTTGGTTTCGATACATGGATTAATTGGATGGATTAATGGAGGGTTGGTTGGTGTTTACTAAGTAATTGAATGAATAGAGGATGGAAGCGACATGCATTTACTGCACATCACCCTATATTTTCTATTGTTCAATTGTGTTTCATTGTGGTTAAGCTCCGATTTCCAGGAAAAGGAAGAATTGCTCGACCAAGCTCACGTTTTTAAGGTTTTTTTGGTTACAGGTATGTCTTTTTCGCCATCCATGAACCCGCTCTAGTTATGAAATAGATATTGGCTCGGTCATGTATGGGTCTGTGCTTTTCTTGAGACTGGAAAATATGTAAACTTATGATATTTCTCTCGAATGTTTGTCGTGTGGTTTTCGTTGCAAATGGAAAACGATGGTTGAAGTTACAATTTCATTAATTATTCTGAGTGGTAGAAGCCATGCAGGATCTCTGTTGTCCTTATGAGTTGTTTTTGGAGGGTTCATAATTGACCAGCTGTCTGCACACAATTATTGTCACCTCACTCGATTATATTGTTGTTATGGGGTTGCTGGGTTTGATTTCGAACCACCTAGTGTCACTTTATATCGTTTCACCTGGGTAGGGGCTCGTTTATACTATTGGTGTATGCATATTTGGTTATGATAGATATTATGCCAAGGGGATTGCTTTGAGGTTGATTTCTATTTCATGGCTCTGTTTTATATCAACATTACTCAGGTTGATTGGGGAAAAATGCAAGGGTTATGCTTTGCGTGTTCTGGGTGTTATTTATTGGCCCGTGAGGGACCTCTGCTCCTCTGTTCATAATCTCTCCTGCCTGTTGAAATCTCTCCTTGTCTTGCAAAGCTATGGGTGATATGGCCTGTGCATCCACCATGTTGTCCTGAATGTTTCTCACCTACTGTTGGTAGTCATTTCCAACCTCCCTATGTTGGTTACTCAGAGCCCACCCTTGATTATTTTAAGCCCGATTTTGGTAAATGAACCAGTTATTTTTGGTCGAGCACATGGTTGAATGTTATGACTTGGTGGAGTATCATTGACATTGGTTGATTATTGGTTGTATCTGATTAATAGCGTTGACAATGTTTTTTGTGATTGGTTTATAATCACTATATTCCTTTATTATGGCAATTGATTCGATAGTTCACCTTAGTTAATTGGTTGATTTGAGTAATGAAGTGGGCATGCAGTCACTGCCTCTTGTGTTGTAATAGTTGGATTGTTGACTCAACATTGTTTTATGGTTGATTGGGAATATGCCTCTTTTCTTTATGTGCTAGGTTGTTTGTTTCCTACAACATGATATAGGTTGAAATAAGGGTTGTTGTTATTGTGTGTTTTAATTACAAATAGGGAGTATTGCAATTTAAAATCATATTAGTTGTGGCATGGATGTCCACTGTATATGTTATGGATATCGTTTGATTACACCATTAGAGATGGGCACAGGTTTTGTAACAATATGGGTTTGTTGCAATTTGATTGATTAGAGGAACGAAATCAGGCACAATTTTTGTCTCTGTGTTTGATTTGAATAAATAATTCATGGACAATGGTTGATGTTTTGAGGGAACAAAGTGGAAACAAGTGACTGTGTGTTCATTTAGAAATTGTTTTGAATATTTAATGGGACAAATAGGAAGAAACATAACTTTTATACAGGTTGTTTTGGAAGGCATATTATTTTGAGTTTGATGACACTGTGTTAAAGATTTAATTGTAAACAATGAGCAAGTTAATACACATAAATGATGGACTATACACAGTAGTTGTTTAATTGATCACAATGACTGTTTGGTTAGTATTGGATCTTTTGCTTTTAATATAGAATTGTTTTATGGAATTACTTAATAAATTTTTCAAACACTAACCGCTATCTCCCCCTACCATTTTTTTCACTTTTCGCTAATTACAATCCCCTCGCCTTCCCATATTCATTACTCACTCCTTGTTCCAAAAATCTAATTACAGTTAAGATAAGCTCTGTATTGTGACAGTTTAAGATCACAGGGATGGATTACAATGATACATTCTTTGGTTTATATTTCAGTTGATTGTTGTTATCAGTGAGAAGTAACCATGTTCTTTTTCCCCTCATTTTAACATTTTTTCGCTCAATACAAACCCCTCGCATATCCTAGAACCTTTGTTCACCCCCTGCTCATTGAAAATGGTTAAACAATTTGTATGGATTGGATTGCATGAGTCTGATATGTTGTTGAGCCAAAATTTATTTCATATTTTTAAAAGAGTTGTCATGTATGATTGTTAAAGGAACTATTTGCGAATCAATCATGCATTCAGGAATGAGATTTTTTAGCTGAGGTAGCCATGGCAGAGGTAATCGAGGAAGAGGTAATTGGAACAAGGGTCCTAGAAGGCCTAGATTATCCATTCACTTTGATACTGACTCACAAGAGTTAGGACAACTATTTCAGGCTGGGTTTTTCAATTCGATTGGGCAAGGAGTGGTCCAACCTAAGCCTAAGAGGCCTCCCTTCCAAGCTCCACAAGCCCCTGGTATTCCTACCTCCCCCTCATGTCTCATTTCAAACCGAGGTTCCCAAAAACGATGAATGGAAAGAGATTTTCCACCCGACAGTCTCCCAACATCGTGACTAGACCAATTTGTCTTTACCTACTCCCCCGCCTATCAATCAGATTGTCAAAGATGCCCCTATCCACTCACCACTTCAATCCTCACATGCTAGCAAAAGGTTGAAAACCGAGGCCCACCATGCCCTTAACAAAGGAAAATTCATTGCTACCTCTTCCTTACCCTCCAATGGCTCTGATAAATCTGTGTCCTCTCGGATGCATTTGAGGGATGATTGTTCTCATGTCATCAACAAGATTAGGCCTAAAGGCTCAACACAACCAATTGAAAATTCAGAGAGATCAAAAGGTGACAAAATCAACAAGGGAAAGATTGCATTTCAGAGTGGAAAATGTGGATTTTAAGTTTTATTTTATTTATTGTTGATGACAGTTGACTTCAAAAATTTTGGACAACATGTTTTTTTTTGGATATATGAGTAATATATTTTGAAAATAAATTCAAATATCAATGAGATAAATTGTCAAACATGAATGTGATGATGGGAGTCACAAGGAGGGATGTTTTTGTTTAATTAACTAGTTATGTTATGATTGTTAAGAGCTAAGTCACAAGGGGTCCCACCTACTAGTTATTATTTATTTAAAACCCTTATTATGATTTATTACTTTACCCCCTAACTAAAAAGTTGGTTGAGTTTTTAGTTAACTTAACTAATGAAGTAGTTCAACTACTTCAACCAATTCTAATTTTCTTAAAGGCAAAAGGAAAGGGAGGAACAAGGGGAGAATAGAAGGCGAAGAATACTAAGGTTTTCTCTTTGAGTTTTGTGTTGAGATAGTTCAGTTTTCATTCATTCCTTAATTTATCACAAGCCTAATTATTTTTTATGATAGCAGGGTATTATTGTAGATAACAAGATTCAAGGTTGAATTACATCATTCAGACACTTGTTTTTTAGAGGTGTTGATCTATCTTTGATAGTCTGTGTAGACTTGTCTGTTTGTGAATTATTTTTCATGACTGACAAAGGCTATTGTGCAGAGTCGATTAGGCATCAATCTATGGAAAGTTGATCCAACTTTTAGAGTTCAGTTTTTTATTTTCTGTCAGAGCTCCTTTGTATGTTTCATCGGGGACATCTAAGTTTGACTTTGGTCAAAAAATTCTTCATGAAATTTTGTAAAGAGAATGACTCTTTGATGAATTGGAATGAAATAACGGATTTCTTTATGTCTCATCTGTCATGATTATCAACTTGGTGTCTTTACTTCTGTCTCTATATTTATTTCATCATCTGTTATGTTGAAAAAACACATAAATAATGAATTTTTTAGCAAGCTTTTATTTATAAAAACCAGCCTAAGCACTTGTAATTAATACTTGTGAGTTAGGATATTAATTTTGATGGCTATAAACATAGGGTGATATTCCCCGTTTATTTTTCTTTAGCCAAGAAGAACATGAAAATGCTTGAGTAAGATTATTTCATATCTTTTCCTCAACATTTATTTGGCGACCATACTGGGGAGATCTTCAATATCTCTCTGGTTAATTTTTATGCTTGACTAGTATCGAATACATCTATTTTTCTGATATTAATTATTTGACTATTTTATTTCTTAATGACTATGCCTGTTGCAAGGCAACCCAATATTGAGCCCAGTCTTCAAGATCGGACCAACATTGCTTTGAATATGTTCAACACCATTTTAGACACTACCAATACTCGTGTTGAGCTTAATCATTCATGGGTAGCAATTGAACGAGATATTAGTGCCCAAGAACATTGGGAAGCTAGATGTAAACGACCTAGAAATCAACAATAAGCTTCTTGATCCTTTATTTTTGGCCTAACTTTCATGTCCTTAGAGTCTCATTTTTCTAGAAGAAGAAGAGGCTTATCACCTGAAATTAATCCTATTGTTGAGATAGGAAGAAAGAACGTTGTGTTGTCAACCCAACAAAGTGCTCTAAGGAAAACTTTGTCTGATTCGTCAATTTCGTCTTTTTATCCCTCACCTATCATCCATAAGATGGCATCTAGTGGTGGCTTTGGTGGCACTGGAAGTGATTCCTCCTCTCAGTATTCATCTTCGTTAGTGATTGGTAGCTTATATAGCCACCATATCCCTGTCTAGTCTACCACAAATCCCACCAAAGTCATTAAAAAGTATGGGATTTTTCAGTTTGAAGAAGACGCCACAACCACACCGTGGCATGTGTCCTCTCCTCTTAACCTAACACTTGCTACTCGTCCACTTCCTAAATTCAAAGAGAACCTCCATAGGTTTTCGGGAAATAACACTATCACTACCAACAAACAGCTGGTGGCATTTTCTAATGCTTGTCACAACATAAGGTCCAATGACAACGATAATTGCATGCGCTTATTCATCAATTCCTTGGAAGGGAAGGCTGCGACTGATTTCTTTGAAATTCCTCCTAATATTTTGTCCACTTGGGAGGAGTTAGTTTATTGGTTTAGATCCACCTATGGGAAATCACAAATCCCAGCTGAGAAGTTACGAGAGTACAATAACATCACCTATAAGGATGGTGAAACCATCAACTCATTCAACTTGTGTTTCACTAAGTTATACAATCAAATCCACGAACTTATTAGACCTTGAACCAAGCCGCTTTCATGCATTAGTACAATGCATTACCTTCCCCCTACCATCATAGGCTTGAAGACAAATCCATTGATAATCTCAGTTCCTCTTTGCATACTTGTTTAGAGTATGAAGAACAACTTGAAAGAACAGGTCTTCACTAGGGAGAATTGGTTAAACAGACAAACATGTTCGCCCTCTTACAACTAGTACAAGATATGAATAATCATATGATAGCATATGAGAAAAAATGAACTGTCTCCCCTCTCACCCCTGGAGCTTCATCATCTTCCGCACCCCCCTTTAGGAATCCAATTGAAAATAATTTTCAGCCTAAAGCTATCTTGCCCCAAAGTTGGTGTAACTTTTGCGAGGAACACCACGAGGAAGACACATGTGAGGTAAGGAAGATTGCCAGAGATAAGATCTTTGGTAAAAGACCAGAAACTAGCATCATTGTCCTAGATTTTGTAGAGCCAGAAGATGTCATGATCATCAATACTAGGAACAAATCCTACACTCCCAAAGGAAAATATGATCCTCCCCGCAATTCTTCTATCCCAAGCTCATCTTCACCAGCTTCTACGGTTCAGGTTCCTGACAGTCAAGAAACAACCTCCCCTCTCCCCTTTTCCAAATACAATATTCTGAATCAATTGGCCAACATCAAAGTAGATGCAACCCTTCTGGACATGGTTGTCGTCCTTGAACAACAAAGGCATCTGAAACAATTCATGAAAGGAAAAGCTTCCGTTGTAGCCAACCTATCTAAAGAGGTAAACAAAGAGGATTCATCTGTAAACAAAGTAGGTGTACTTAACTTTAGATACCTTGTAAAAAAACCCCCCTTTTTATATTTCTGTAAAGATTATGGATAAGATTGCCCATTGTTGCCTCATTGATGGCATTTCGGGCCCAAGAGTGATGTCAAAGATTATTATGGAAGAGATAGGCTTGTCTTGTACAAATGAAAATACTAGAAGCATGATCTCTTATAATAGTCTACAACAAACAACCATAGGCGAGATTAAATATGTGACCTTAGTTTTGTGCACGCACCCTGAAATAAGGACAACCCTTAGTATTCGGGTAATTGATATGCGAATAAGCAATTACTCAATCATCCTGGGAAGAGATTGCCAAGCTTTAACAGGTGGATACCTCTCACTCGATGGAACACATTTATCCATTCCTTAGAATGGTAAAAAAAGTATAGTCCTTAGAGAGGGAAGGATTTCACCTTACATAGAGAGTGTCCCACAACCTAATGTAAACTATATCGAAGAGGACCTAGGAGTGTATTCCATCTTTGCTGAGGAGGATAACATTCCCTTTGAACAAATTGATTTAGATGATGGTATGTGGCACATGCACTTTGATGGTTCATGCTCAAATGAAGGGAATGGAGCTGGCCTTGTCTTGATTTCTCCTGTAGGAAAAATCCATAACTTTTCTTGTAGGTTGGAGTTTCCTTGCACAAACAATGTCACCAAATTCGAAGCTTTATTATTAAGCATTGAAAACGCCTATAATCTTGGTTGTGGTCACCTTTCATTTTTTGGGGACTCCGAGCTTGTTGTGAACCTTGTACATAAGATATACTCCCCTAACAACAAGTTGATGAAACGATACACCCAAACTATTTGGGTGCTTATCTTGAACCTATTATCTTTCAACATCACTCATGTTAAGAGGGAATTTAACTCAATGGCTGATCAATTAGCTATTTTTGCAGCTTCTCCTACTCGGAAACTGCTGCCACATAGACCTAATTGTACTTTTAAATATCTATATCATCCACATATCCTTGAAAATACAGAATCTTGGCAGTTCTTCCCTAACAATGAGATAATTTGTGCTTTCATTGAGAATGAACCTTTTAAGCCCAAGGAAATTATATCTGTAGAAGATGACAAGATCCTGGAAGGCTTGACTCCCCTAGAAAGTTCGTTTTCATCGAGTTATGTAGGAAATAAATACAAATAGAAAGAAGAGGAGTAAAAAATGGTGGGTGAAACCATCTCATTGAACATTGGGACACCCAAGTCTGCAAAGAATGTTAAAATAGGTGCCCAATGTTCTGGTGAAAAAAAAATGAAGTTTGCCAAGCTACTTGGTGGATTTCAAGATGTTTTTGCTTGGTCTTACAAGGATCTTCATGGTTTTGATCTTGGTCTTATACAACATGCTATTCCCATAAAGGAAGGCATGGAACCAGTTAGGAAAAAACAATGCCTTACTAACCCTGCATTGAAAGCAACTATTCAAAGGTAGTTGGAAAATTTCTTGAAGGCTAGAGTCACCTTTCTAGTCAAATACCCTGAATTGGTTTCCAAATTGGTACTTGTTCAGAAGGTCGCTGATCATATTAGCCTCTGAATTAATTTTCACACATTCAATTAGGCTATTATAAAAAATCACTTCCATCCTCCTAATATGAAAATGATTCTGCAACGAATAATAAGGTCACAGATGAGGCCCTTACTCGACAGTTTTTTGGGTTACAATCAAATCAAGGGAAAAAAGGGCAGATGCTCACAAAACCACTCTTATCACTAATTGGGGTACCATGAATTATGAACGTATTCTTTCTGTCTTACCTGTTGCAAGTACCACTTATATAGGACATATATGAATAACTCCTGATGAATTGATTAGTATTCATATTTATCTTGACGATCTCATTATATGCTTTAAAGGGTCGATTATTACCTCAGAGTTTCAAGTGTTATGGCTGGGTTCTTTCAAGATCTCTTTTGTCCTGGGTACTAATTCTTACATTCTAAAGGATTTACAGGAGCGATTGTTTTCCTACAACAATAACAGTTCTCACTTGAAACATTACGTGGAACCAACGTGAAAAGTTCTAACGTTGTTTGGATTTTCTGTATATTAGTAGTCTAGCTCTACTTTCTTTTCTATCACTATTTTTCATTTTAGCTTTACAATAGTTTGATTTTTTCTTTCTGATTTTAATCATTTCATAATGCTTTTACATTTCTGTCGTTTTATCTCTGTTGTTTTGAATTCCACAATTTAAATTCTGTTTGGATTTTTATTGCTTTTTCGTCTTTTAATTGATTTTGGTAAAGAATAAGATGTTGGATCAGTTCTTCCACGGTGACACTCCTACAAGGTATTGTTAGTCAATAAAAATCAAGATTACACAGTTGTTATGATGTTCCCCTAAAAATACTTGAATTTGCTATTTGCTTTCACTATTGTCTTTAAAAAAAAATGGTTATCTCCCGCTTTTGCTTTCCTTTTCTTCATTCATTTGAGAATTTAAGAAAGAAAGTCCATAATTTTTCTCCTTGAAGTAATGAGAATATTTCAGTTGAACGATTATGCACACAGTGGTAAAACCCCTCATACGTAACATTTTTCATGATTTATTCCCAAATTCCTGGTCATTTTTCCATTAAATCCGCTCACTTCCCACTATTGAATAATATTCCTGGTTATATCTTCTCGACCTATTGTTCTTGGTCTGCGAAACCATGAGTTCTGAGTTCTAAATCTGTTAAAAACATATTTCCTTGTGGAGTCACTAATTTTTTGATGATAAAAATCGCAACGAGGATTTTGCCCGCAAAGTATTGCTAAAGCCTATTATTATAAGCTAACGATATATATAATAATAGTAGGTGGGACCCCCTTGTAGATTGGAGGATCAAATCTGGTTCTTATTTGATGTTATGCTGCTGTTCGACATTGCTTACAGGCTTGATCATGATTTATGTTCAAATGTTGGTTCTATTCGCAACAAATGGGTGATGGATAATTCATGCTATGTGTGAGTTTCTTTACTCTAAATTCTCAAATTCCATGTCACGAGGGCTTATGTGAACTGTTATTTCTATGCTAATTACGCCATGATCTATTATATATTACACCTGCACAAAACATATGTTAGTCATGAAAAAGGATAAAAGGAATATGGAAAAAATCTAAGTAAGAAATTAAACTATGCTACTATTCTACTATGCTACACTACATGCATTGAAATTAAGGGATTGTTGTTAGTCCTAGCTAACGAGGTTAGTGGCTATACGATTTATTGAATTATATGGAAACACATGTGATATGCGTTATGGTGTGGTTGGCAATGGTTAATGTGACATAGGGTGGCACATTTGGCAAGTAATGGATGCTGGTTTCGATACATGGATTAATTGAATGGATTAATGGAGGGTTGGTTGGCGTGTACTAAGTAATTGAATGAATAGAGGATGGAAGAGACGTGCATTTACTGCATGTCACTCCATACCTCTCCGACTAGCCATCACCCTAGCTTGTCTATTGTTCAATTGTGTTTCGGTGTGGTTAAGCTCTGATTTTTAGGCAAAGGAAGAACTGCTCGGCCAAGCTCGCGTTTTTAAGGTTTTTTTGGTTATAGGAATGTCTTTTTAGCCATCCATGAACGCACTCTGGTTATGAAATATATATTGGGTCAATGATGTATGGGTCTATGCTTTTCTTGAGACTGGCAACTATGTAAACTTGTGATATTTCTCTGGAATGGTTGTCGTGTGGTTTTTGTTGCAAATGGAAAATGATGGTTGAAGTCACAGTTTCATTAATTATTCTGAGTGGTAGAAGCCATGAAGGCTCTCTGTTGTCCTTATGAGTTTTTTTTGGAGGGTTCAGACTTGACCAACTGTCTCCAAACATTTCTTGTCACCTCTCCTGGTCGTATTGTTGTTATGGGGTTGTTGGGTTTGATTTCAAACCACCAGGTGTCACTTGTGTATCGTTTCACTTGGGTAGTGGTTCGTTTATACTATTGGTGTTTGTGTATTTGGTTATGATGGATATTATGCCAAGGGGATTTCTTTGAGGTTTATTGGTATTTCATGGCTCTGTTTTATATCAACATTACTCGGGTTGATTGGGGAAAACCGCGAGGGTTATTCTCTGCGTGTTCTGGGTGTTATTTATTGGCTCGTGAGGGACCTATGCTCCTCTGTTCATAATCTCTCCTGCCTATTGAACTCTCTTCTTGTCTTGCAAATATATGGGTGATATGGCCTGTCCATCCACCGTGTTGTCCCAAATGTTTCTCAACTGCTGTTGGTGGTTGTTTTCAACCTCCCTGTGTTGGTTACTCAGAGCCCACCCTTGATTATTTTAAGCCCGATTTTGGTAAATGAACCGGTTATTTTTGGTTGGGAACATGGTTGACTTTTATGACTTGGTGGAGTATTGTCGACAGTGGTTGATTATTGGTTGTCCCTGATTAATAGCGTTGACAATGTTTTTTGTGATTGGTTTATAATCATTGTATTTTTTTATTATGGCAATTGATTCGATAGTTCAGCTTGGTTAATTGGTTGATTCGAGTAATAAAGTGGGCACGCAGTTGCTGCCTCTTGCGTTGTAATAGTTGGATTGTTGACTCAACATTGTTTTATGGTTGATCAGGAATATGCCTCTTTTCTTTATGCGTTGGGTTGTGTGTTTCCTACAACATGATATAGGTTGAAATAAGGGTTGATGTTACTATGTGTTTTAATTACAAATTGAGAGTATTGAAATTTAAAATAGTATTAGTTGTGGTGTGGCTATCCACTGTATATGTTATGGATATCATTTAATCACACCATCAAAGATGGGCACAGGTTTTATAACAATATGGTTTTGTTGCAATTTGATTGATTAGAGGAATGAAATCGGGCACGATTTTTGTCTCTGTGTTTGATTTGAAGAAATAATTCATGGACAGTGGTTGATGTTTTGAGGGAACAGAGTGGAAACAAGTGTTTGTGTGTTCATTTAGAAATTGTTTTGAATATTTAGTGGGACAAATGGGAAGAAACATAACTCTTATACAGGTTGTTTTGGAAGGCATATTATTTTGAGTTTGATGACACTGTGTTAAAGATTCAATTGCAAACAGTGAGCAAGTTAATACACATAAATGATGAACTATGCAAATTAGTTTTTTAATTGATCACAATGATTGTTTGGTTAGTATTGGATCTTTTGCTTTAATATATATTTGTTTTATGGAATTACTTAATTAATTTTTTGAACAGTAACCGCTATCTTCCTCTACCATTTTTTTCAGTTTTTGATAATTACAATCCCCTCGCCTTCCCATATTCATTACTCACTCCTTGTTCCTAAAATTTAATCACAATTAAGAGAAGCTCTGTATTGTGACAGTTTAAGATCACAGGGATGGATTACAATGATACATTCTTTGGTTTACATTTTAGTTGATTGTTGTTATCAGTGAGCAGTGACCATGTTCTTTTCCCCCTCATTTTAACATTTTTTCGCTCAATACAAACCCCTCGCATATCCCAAAACGTTTTTTCACCCCCTGCTCATTGACAATGGTTAAACAATTTGTATGGATTGGATTGCATGAGTATGATATGTTGCTGAGCCAAAATTTATTTCATATTTTTAAAAGAGTTGTTATGTATGATTGTTAAAGGAACTATTTGCTAATCAATCATGCATGTAGGAATGAGATTTTTCAGCCGAGGTAGCCATGGAAGAGGTAACCGAGGAAGAGGTGATTGGAACATGGGTCCTAGAAGGCCTAGATTATCCATTCACTTTGATGTTGACTCGGAAGAGTTAGGCCATCTATTTCAAGCTGGGTTTTTCAATTGGATTGGGCAAGGAGTGGTCCAACCTAGGCCTGAGAGGCCTCCCTTCCAAGCTCCACAAGCCCCTGGTGTTCCCATCCCTCTCATGTCTCATTGCAACCCGAGGTTCCAAAAAATGACGGATGGCAAGAGATTGTCCACCCGACAGTCTCCCAACATCGTGGCTGGAACAATTTTTCTTTACCTTCTCCCTCGCCTATCAATCATATTGTCCAAGATGCCCCTGTCTACTCACTAGTTCAGTCCTCATATGCTAGCGAAAGGTTGAAAACCAAGGCCCACCATGCCCTTGACAAAGGAAAAGACACTACTGCCTCTTCCTCACCCTCCAATGGCTCTGATAAATATGTGTCCTCTCAGATGCATTTGAGGGACGATTGTTCTCATGTGATCAATGAGATTAGGCCTAAAGGCTCAACACAACCAAAGGAAAATTCAGAGAGATCAAAAGGTGACAACAACAAAAAGGGAAAGTTTGCATCTCAGAGTGGAAAATATGGATTTTAAGTTTTATTTTATTTATTTTTTATGACAGTTGACTTCAGAGGTTTTGGACAACATGGATTTTTTTATTATATATGAGTAATATATTTTGAAAATAAATTCAAATATCAATGAGATAAATTGTCAAACATGAATGTGATGATGGGAGTCACAAGGAGGGATGTTTTTGTTTAATTAACTAGTTACAAGGGGAGTCACAAGGGGAGTCACAAGGGGTCCCACCTACTAGTTATTATTTATTTAAAACCCTTATTATGATTTATTACTTTCCCCCCTAACTAAAAAGTTGGTTGAGTTTTTAGTTAACTTAACTAATGAAGTAGTTCAACTACTTCAACCAATTCTAATTTGCTTAAAGGAAAAAGGAAAGTGAGGAACAAGGGGAGAATAGAAGGAGAAGCATACTAAGGTTTTCTCTTTGATTTTTGTGTTGAGATAGTTCAATTTTAATTCATTCCTTAATTTATCACAAGCCTAATTATTTTTTATGATAGCAGGGTCTTATTGTAGACAACAAGATTCATGGCTGAATTACATGATTCAGACATTTGTTTTTCAAAGGTGTTGATCTATCTTTGATAGTCTGTGTAGACTTGTTTGTTTGTGAATTAGTTTTCATGACTAACAAAGGCTATTGTGCAGAGTCGAGTGGGCAACAATCTGTGGCAAGTTGATCCATCTTTTAGAGTTCAATTTTTTATTTTATGTCAGAGGTCCTTTTGTATGTTTCATCGGGGACGTCTAACTTTTACTTTGGTCCAAAACTTATTCACAAAATTTTGTAAAGAGAAAGACTCTTTGATGAATTGGAATGAAATAAAGGATTGCTTTATGTCTCATCTATCTTGATTATTGACTTGGTGTCTTTACTTCTGTCTCTATATTTATTTCAGAATCTGTTATGTTCATAAAAACACATAAATAATGAATTTTTCAGCAAGATTTTATTTATAAAAACCATCCCAAGCACTTGTAATCAATACTTGTGAGTTAGGATATTAATTTTGATGGATATAAACATAAGGTGGTATTACCGTCTATTTTGATTTAGCCAAGCAGAATCTGAAAATGCTTGAGTAAGATTATTTCATATCTTTTCCTCAACATTGCGTGTATGGGACCTTCTTTGAATATAACACTTCTTGCAATGAAAAGTTTTCCAGTAAGAGAGTCCAACCTGCTCACTTCATTACCATGGGTATGAATTAAAGTAGGAGAGGAATTTTGAATTAAATAGGAAAAATAATACAACCTAGACTTGTGATCTACTACCCCAA
>JZKD02S1721392.1:0-30589 GCA_000966675.3 Picea glauca
TTTATTATTATCCAGCATATGAAGGGATACAACCTACAACAAACCCGTTGTAACTTCCTCTTCTTTCTCTCACAGTCTCCTATCTCAGAATACAATATTCACCATCAACCATAGAAGCAATACATTTCCCTCATAAAAGAGGGTTCCTTTCTAGGGCAAAAAACCCTAACATAATCTCAACCGTTATATTTGCGACCTTATAATGAATGGTCCAGATTTACAATAAAATTACAATATACATTTACAAGGCAATTTTTCCTTCAGGGGCCTGCTTTCCCCCAGACCCCCCAGCCGAGGGGATAGCCCCCCCGAACCCCGCAGAGGGGTACCCCCCTCTGCACTCCCCCAGGTGGAAGAGTGTACATACTTCTAGGGTGTAAATACTTCGTGGGGTATAAACATGGTTGAAAGTAAAAGACCTCTGAATCAGGATGATAATCAGGCTCCACAACCAACACCATGATCAACACAGGGTACTGCTCTAATTTCAGGTTGGCGACAAAGTATAGTTTCATTTGCAGAAGGAGCGTCTCACGGGTTCCATTGGAAGCTTTGCCCACTTTTCTATGGGCCTTACACTATCACTAAGATTATGGGCAGCAATGCTTTTGATCTCAACACTCCACCCTTCCTTGGCTTGCACTCAGTGTTTAATGTGGACCTCTTTCGGCCAAATTTTCCACCATTATTGGACATCTCAGAGATCGGATAACAACTGACACCAAAAACTCTCAACCTTGACTGCATGGAACAAGCATCCACTGATCAGATAGTGGACACACAAGTCAAGGGCACTTGTCTGCAGAGGATCCAGCTTTATCGGGTTGTCAACATAGGGCAGCTCCTGCACCAAGCCAAGTGGCTCACATGGAGCCAAATCCAATAGAAGTTTCCTCACATGATGGGGGAACTCAACGCAATGGATACCATTGCTTCCTAAGGGGGGAGGATTGATCTAGATGGATATTGGTGGCCACCCACCTATTCCAACTGGCTCCTCTTATCTGTTTGTGTTCATCACGTTCTTTTGTACTTCTTTGTAATTGTGGGTTCTACACTTTTGGGGTTGTATGAAGCCCTAAACATCTTCTACGTGTATATTGGTGGCCTCTCACCTAATCCAACTAGATTATTTTGTAAGTTTTCATGTCAGCACATCTTCTTGTACTTCTAGGGCCGTTTTGGGGGCCTAAACATTATTTTTTTGGATCGCCATAGTCAAACTTTAGACGACTTAGAGTTTGATGGCAGAATGTGTAGTTCTCTAAAAGACCTTTCCAACGGCCTATCATGCGCCTAAAACGGAGGTCATATGCAAAATTTACGACCCCGGGAAGTTGAGGTACCAACTTACCCATAGGGGCCCACATGAATTTTGGTGTTTCACCTCCTAGGGTTAGGTTTTTGGATGTCTAGGGTTTTGGAATTCATTAGTAATATCAAAAATTCCTATGGAACCTCATTGTAATCATTCTTCTGAGACGGATGTGTGTAGCAGTCACATCTCTTCTCAGAGATAGCTACCACCATTCAAGTAAGTGTTTCAGTTATGCAGTTTTACAGTTTCAGCCTATTTCATTTATTTAATAGAAGATATTGTTCATTGGATACCTGTGTTACTCTTCATATCTTTGTGTTTATTGTATTTAGTTTGTCAATTAGTTTGTTCTGCTCCTAAATCGGATCACTACCTCTTACGATGTATCGCTTCCAACACTTAGTTAAATTTATGAGTTACTGTGGGTTCACGGGTCAGTGATCCTTATGAATTCCATATAATATTCCCCTTTGTCCGACCGATTCTCAAAACTTAGAATTTTTACAATTATTTTTACTACCTCTTACCTCTCCTCCCAATACTTAGAATTTTTTCACAAGTCATTTTTATTAAGTCTTACCGTGGTTCCGCGGTGATTTCTAAGACTCTTACCTACCTATGCATTCACATAACCCTGCGAGCTTCTCATATTATTTTAATATTATTTCTCTTATCCTAAGTTTTCTAGGAATATATCCAAGTGACACGCGGCAAGTGATTAGATGTGACGTGTTAGACATCCATAGGTTAACTGGGTGATGATTGGGTGACCAAAATATTACCGGGATATGAAATTTTCTAAGGCACTAAGATCTAAACTAAGGCATGACTTCCATAATTTCCTTTACTTCACATGAATAATAAGGAAGGAATTTACGTTATAAACACCAATGTTTCAACCACCACAATGCATGTGGGATTAAAAAGAGAGAAATTAAATCAAAGGTCAAGATTGATCCACAAACTAGATTGGCAATTATTGAACAGATGATGGAATAGGTTTCAAGGGATGAAATTGGTCATAATTCTTCCAAAAATTAAAATACCATTTAGCTAATTTTTCATGACTTGCTGAGAAATCTATTTGGAACCTCAACTTCACGGATTTATAACTTGAAATCCAAACCTCCAAATTTTGTTCAAGAGGACTCATTGCAAATATTAGATGATGAAGATTACTCCTAGAATGGTTTTCATAGTTGAAAGATCAACTATAATTCTCAAAAAATTAAAACACAATCTGTTTTTTCAAGACAATCAGCTTCAAGTTTGGAAGTACAAGTTTATTTAATAAGCTTTTATTCAAGGATTAAAAGGGTCCCATTTGTAGACACTTTTTTCAATGGATTAAAACTAATTTATGATCATTTAACATTAATTTCAAAAGGGAGAAAACCCTAACTACTAGAAGAAGTTTTCCCTGACTACTTCAAGAAAGCATTGGGAGCATATTTTAAAAGAAGAAATTATCATAAAAGAAAGGTTGGAATGAGAGATCGTCAAGATGTTGGTAGTGAAAATTTTATTGTAAAACCCCCACTATAATACTTAGTAATTAATTCTTAATATAAATATAATGTGTGGCTAAGGCCAAAGCAATGTAAATGTGAATTTTATTTCTATGTTTTAAATAATAAAATGTGATTCCAGTTGCTAAGGGGACATGGAAAGAGATGGGGAATGAATTAATCCAAAAGAGATGGGAGGGTCTAAGAGAATTCCTATGAGGGGTCCAAGGGGGAATTACTAATGTATATTAGCTCAATCCATTTTCCTAAATTTGTTATTGATATATGAACCTTCTAATTTTTGATTGAGTGTTCTTAAATCCAATCGTTGAATACATGTAAGAGGGTGGGTGTGAAGAGTCACATCCCATAGTTAGTGAGAACATGGGCACTAAGTATAATCAGCTTATGGAAATGTGTGAGTCAAGAAAGGAAAGCCAAAGGGAGGAAATTTGTATGGGTTGGGAGAGCAGTTTTAGACAATCAATGTTTTTGCATAAGAAGCAAGAGGAGAGGAAGAAAGAGAGCTTGGAGTTGGTGCAGCCATGGAGGGAGAATTCTAGAAAATGATAGAACGTATTTGGAGAAATTGGAGCTAAAGAGTGAAGAGTCAAGTTGTCAGGCCTAAAGAATGAACTCCAATGTGAGTTGCACCAAATCAACAAATATTTGATGTTATTTGTTGGTAGTTTTCCTAGCAGTGAGTTCCCTTGATTTCTCAGTTGAGAGATTTTTGGTTACCTATGCTAGAGAGAGCCTGATAAATGAATGGGGTCCTCGAGGGAGTAAGTTAAATAAAGGGGTGAATTCCATGGGTTTTGTAGGTCAATAGGAAGAAATTTGAGGGAAAATCGAGACAGCTATGGGGGAATATCAGTGGTTTGTGAGTTTTTGAGCTATGAGTGGACAGTGAGAGACCACCCTCTTTTGTGGATTACTAGTCTTAGCTCGAGGGTGACTTGTTTTTGAGATCTAGAACAACAAGTCTATGGTTGGGTGGAATGTCTGTCCCAATAAGTTGGTTGCACAACTATTTATAATTGTTTTATCTTGCTTCTGTTGTATTATGAGTTTATTTAGTGTGCATGAACTCTATGTATTTGGAAATTATTTATATGCTATTGTAATTAACTTTATTAGTTGTTTTTCATGTATGTTTTAAATGATTGTATATGCATGTAATTAAGTGTAACAGACAATGAATATGGCTAGATCTGGTTTTAATTCGTAGTTTAAATCTATAGGAATTTAATTAGTTAGAAGAACTTAGTTTTTATGAGTATTTTTCATCGTAATGTTCCTTAGTTGGGATGGGGGACATCACATTATGGTATTAGAGACTCTGGTTCAAACATCGGGCTTATATGGTCCAACAATGAGTGTGAATCGAGTGACTCATTGTTGCAGACCTTTGCCTATGGGAGTTTAGGGGAAAATGCTTAAAAGTAGAGTGAAAACTACAAATTCATGGGAAAAATATGAGTTTAAATAACTCAGGACTGTTTAAGAGGTTCAATGGATCCAAGCTACAAAGTTGCGGAGTTGAATTCGACTTGGAATGGTCGAATTCGACATTTTGATAGTTGATGTAACATTGAACATAGTTCAGTGAATTAACGACCAAGTTTGATTTTTATCTTGAGATCAACGGCTGGGATTCGTCATGATAAATTTTAAAATCCATAAGGTTTTAGCTGTTTGAAAGGTTGAGTAAAAAAATGGTTGAGATTCAATTTTCGATAGTTGAGAAGTTGAAGTAGATCGATTATCTAGATTAATTTTAGCAGTTTCGATGTTGGAGCCGATCGACAGTCAAGGTCATCTTGTCTCGGAGATTGACTGTTTGAAATCATCAAGGATTTGGTCAAAGTTTCTAAGTGTTGGAAATTTGTTAATAAAAATGGTTGATAGTCAATGGTCGAGCCTCGACGAGATTTGAAAAAGTGTTTTCAATTTCCAAAGGAAATCGTCGATGGTCGAGTGTCAGCCAGATTCAGCAAAGTGTTTTCAGCCACCAATGAAAATCGTCGATGGTCGATGGGAATACAATCGGGCATGGGTCCTATTTGACAAAGAATTTTGAATCCAGCAAGAAAATTCATCGATGGTTGATGGTTCAATGGCCGGGCGTCAACTAATTCAGCGAGGTGTTTGTGTCATCCAAGAGAAACAATTGATGGTCAATGAAGGAAAGAGAATAATGATGTTTCATGCCATGCCAATATCCACATGTTGTGCAATGTCATCCAAGTTGATACCTCAGGATGACATGTTGTGCCACATTAGCCCATAAGTGATCAAAAATTGATGGTTGGGTCATCCAAATTGAGGAAGTGTTTTCGACCAACAACGAATATTGTTGAAGGTCGATGAATGAGTGGTCGGGTTTCATCCATTTTAACATTGTGCATGAATTGATTTTTAAGGGAATAGGTCGATGGTCGATGGTCGGGTCAACAAATTTGGAAAAGTGTTGTGCATGCCCAAAGAAGAACGTCGATCACCGATGGATGATGGAGCATGGATCAACGACAACTCAAATAAAATAAATCGAAGAGAGCTATCCAATGAGCTATTATGGGCGCAAAATAGAGCTCGTATGAGAAAGTTAAAGCTAAAAAAGTAAAGGTAAAATTTTGGCACCAATTTACTTTCAAAAGGAATAACTCATTGCTCAGAAGTTTGTTTGGAGCATAGGAGTAGTCTACAAAAATTTTATGACCCATAGAAAATAGTCATGGAGCAAGATTTAGGATCTGGGTATGTAAAAATGTGCAAGATGAAAAAGAAGACATTTGTGACATACAAAGATAAATTGGTTAAAACAGTCTAAACTTCATCGAACTATAACTTCCAAATCGAAGCTCGTATTCGAGCAATCGAATAATCACTGGAAACGTATTGAGGAGTAGAAGACATCCCAGAATTTTGAATTGGGTACTAAAATTTCTCAGAAAGTGATCAAAATATTTATGTAGTAGTAAAAGAGTGGGAATTGCAAATTATAAATGTTGTAACTTTTCACTCAGAACTCAAATTGAGACATGGATGCATCCGTTGGAAAGATGTTTCAGAGAGTAATCCATCTAAGGAATTATATTTTGATTTGGTGCATTGTTTCCTTCATAAATTGGGATAAAGAGTAACATGTATTCTTATTGATGAATTGTTTTATGTCATGCATATTCTAACAATAATTATTACATGCACATTTCTTGCAGAATTAGAGGTATTGGAAAACAACTTTGGTTATTATATGAGGACTAGAGTTATATATTATTCTCAAGAATCTTACAGACATGAAGAAGAGATCAAAGGTCTGCATATCATCATGGGAATTGTTGAGATAGAGTCAAATGGAAGAAGAGGCAAGCATGAACATATAACTAAGAAAGTTTGCATAGAGAAGTGCAGAGCTATAGAGATTATAATGAAAGGATTGTGAAGGCTCGGGAAGAGATACTTCATAGCCTAAATATGTTGCATAAGGAATTCAACAAAGACTCTGGTACCATGCAAGTGGCTAGTGCTAGACAAGTGATAGCATCTAGTGTAAATTATAACATTGTACAATATCTACTGTAAACAGATATTCAGAAAAGAACAGAAAAGATACAATGGAAAATACAAATATTACACTGAGATTTTTTCCCTGGAAACCCAAACCGGGAAAACCAGCATATTCTATATTCATTCATTGTGTTACAATGTTTACAATAAAAAATACATATAGGATCCAGCTGCATCCAAAACCCTAACCCAATGACCTGGATTAATCCAAAACCCTAATTCATTAACCTAAAATAGAAAATCATCGGCAAAGAAACCATGTGCCAAAAAACCACCTAAATATAATGCGGTCCCAAAAATGTGGTCCACTTGTTGTTTTCTTTGCATACAGGGGGTTACAGTGTTACATAGTCATCAATCCAGGGTAGCAATGCCCATAGATCCTTTACACCAAGAGAACTTATCAGTGCTCACAGATTTTTTTAATGAGTCTGCAACATTATTCAAAGTTTCCACCTTCATCAGTGATACTTTTGTTTCTTCAATCATGTCTCTCAGAAAGTGGTATTGAACATCAATGTGCTTTGTCTTTGAATGATAAGCAGGGTTCTTCGCCAGAAAAATTGCACTTTGACTGTCACACTCTATCCTTACAGCTTATTGTACCAACCAAATACCTGAACACAATCTGTGTAACCATACTTCTTCCTTACTTGCATGAGTGGTTGCCATGTATTCAGATTTTGTAGTTGAAAGTGCCACTACAGCTTGTCTTTTTCTCATCCAACTTATTTCTCCTTCAAACAGGTTAAACACATACCCGCTTGTAGATATCCTACGATCCAAATCTCCAGCCCAGTCTGCATCCACAAAGCCCTGTATATCCACCACTTTGTCCAATCCCATTCTTCCTTCGTAGTAAAAACCATAGCTAAAAGTGCCACGCAAATACCTGAAAACCCTTTTTACTGTTGTCCAATGCTCCTTCCCTAGTTTTGACATATACCTGTTCAAAACTCTCACTACATGTGCAATGTCCAATCTAGTACAGACCATTTCATACATCAAACTGCCAATTGCACTCGCATATGGAACATGAGACATGTCCTCCTCTTCTTCATGTGTCTTGGGACACTGATCCGCAGATAAGTTTACACCAACAGGAATAGGAACCTTAACCGGTTTACATTCATGCATATTAAACCTCTGCAATATTGTCTTGACATATTTTCTCTGATTTAACCNTTTATTATTATCCAGCATATGAAGGGATACAACCTACAACAAACCCGTTGTAACTTCCTCTTCTTTCTCTCACAGTCTCCTATCTCAGAATACAATATTCACCATCAACCATAGAAGCAATACATTTCCCTCATAAAAGAGGGTTCCTTTCTAGGGCAAAAAACCCTAACATAATCTCAACCGTTATATTTGCGACCTTATAATGAATGGTCCAGATTTACAATAAAATTACAATATACATTTACAAGGCAATTTTTCCTTCAGGGGCCTGCTTTCCCCCAGACCCCCCAGCCGAGGGGATAGCCCCCCCGAACCCCGCAGAGGGGTACCCCCCTCTGCACTCCCCCAGGTGGAAGAGTGTACATACTTCTAGGGTGTAAATACTTCGTGGGGTATAAACATGGTTGAAAGTAAAAGACCTCTGAATCAGGATGATAATCAGGCTCCACAACCAACACCATGATCAACACAGGGTACTGCTCTAATTTCAGGTTGGCGACAAAGTATAGTTTCATTTGCAGAAGGAGCGTCTCACGGGTTCCATTGGAAGCTTTGCCCACTTTTCTATGGGCCTTACACTATCACTAAGATTATGGGCAGCAATGCTTTTGATCTCAACACTCCACCCTTCCTTGGCTTGCACTCAGTGTTTAATGTGGACCTCTTTCGGCCAAATTTTCCACCATTATTGGACATCTCAGAGATCGGATAACAACTGACACCAAAAACTCTCAACCTTGACTGCATGGAACAAGCATCCACTGATCAGATAGTGGACACACAAGTCAAGGGCACTTGTCTGCAGAGGATCCAGCTTTATCGGGTTGTCAACATAGGGCAGCTCCTGCACCAAGCCAAGTGGCTCACATGGAGCCAAATCCAATAGAAGTTTCCTCACATGATGGGGGAACTCAACGCAATGGATACCATTGCTTCCTAAGGGGGGAGGATTGATCTAGATGGATATTGGTGGCCACCCACCTATTCCAACTGGCTCCTCTTATCTGTTTGTGTTCATCACGTTCTTTTGTACTTCTTTGTAATTGTGGGTTCTACACTTTTGGGGTTGTATGAAGCCCTAAACATCTTCTACGTGTATATTGGTGGCCTCTCACCTAATCCAACTAGATTATTTTGTAAGTTTTCATGTCAGCACATCTTCTTGTACTTCTAGGGCCGTTTTGGGGCCCTAAACATTATTTTTTTGGATCGCCATAGTCAAACTTTAGACGAGTTAGAGTTTGATGGAAGAATGTGTAGTTCTCTAAAAGACCTTTCCAACAGCCTATCATGCGCCTAAAACGGAGGTCATATGCAAAATTTACGACCCCGGGAAGTTGAGGTACCAACTTACCCATAGGGGCCCACATGACTTTTGGTGTTTCACCTCCTAGGGTTCGGTTTTTGGATGTCTAGGGTTTTGGAATTCATTAGTAATATCAAAAATTCCTCTGGAACCTCATTGTAATCATTCTTCTGAGACGGATGTGTGTAGCAGCCACATCTCTTCTCAGAGATAGCTACCACCATTCAAGTAAGTGTTTCAGTTATGCAGTTTTACAGTTTCAGCCTATTTCATTTATTTAATAGAAGATATTGTTCACTGGATACCTGTGTTACTCTTCATATCTTTGTGTTTATTGTATTTAGTTTGTTAATCAGTTTGTTCTGATCCTAAATCGGATCACTACCTCTTACGATGTATCACTTCCAACACTTAGTTAAATTTATGAGTTACTGTGGGTTCACGGGTCAGTGATCCTTATGAATTCCATATAATATTCCCCTTTGTCCAACCGATTCTCAAAACTTAGAATTTTTACAACTCTTTTTACTACCTCTTACCTCTCCTCCCAATACTTAGAATTTTTTCACAAGTCATTTTTATTAAGTCTTACCGTGGTTCCGCGGTGATTTCTAAGAATCTTACCTACCTCTGCATTCACATAACCCTGCGAGCTTCTCATATTATTTTAATATTATTTCTCTTATCCTAAGTTTTCTAGGAATATATCCAAGTGACACGCGGCAAGTGATTGGATGTGACGTGTCAGACATCCATAGGTTAACTGGGTGATGATTGGGTGACCAAAATATTACCGGGATATGAAATTTTCTAAGGCACTAAGAGCTAAACTAAGGCATGACTTCCATAATTTCCTTTACTTCACATGAATAATAAGGAAGGAATTTACGTTATAAACACCAATGTTTCAACCACCACAATGCATGTGGGATTAAAAAGAGAGAAATTAAATCAAAGGTCAAGATTGATCCACAAACTAGATTGGCAATTATTGAACAGATGATGGAATAGGTTTCAAGGGATGAAATTGGTCATAATTCTTCCAAAAATTAAAATACCATTTAGCTAATTTTTCATGACTTGCTGAGAAATCTATTTGGAACCTCAACTTCACGGATTTATAACTTGAAATCCAAACCTCCAAATTTTGTTCAAGAGGACTCATTGCAAATATTAGATGATGAAGATTACTCCTAGAATGGTTTTCATAGTTGAAAGATCAACTATAATTCTCAAAAAATTAAAACACAATCTGTTTTTTCAAGACAATCAGCTTCAAGTTTGGAAGTACAAGTTTATTTAATAAGCTTTTATTCAAGGATTAAAAGGGTCCCATTTGTAGACACTTTTTTCAATGGATTAAAACTAATTTATGATCATTTAACATTAATTTCAAAAGGGAGAAAACCCTAACTACTAGAAGAAGTTTTCCCTGACTACTTCAAGAAAGCATTGGGAGCATATTTTAAAAGAAGAAATTATCATAAAAGAAAGGTTGGAATGAGAGATCGTCAAGATGTTGGTAGTGAAAATTTTATTGTAAAACCCCCACTATAATACTTAGTAATTAATTCTTAATATAAATATAATGTGTGGCTAAGGCCAAAGCAATGTAAATGTGAATTTTATTTCTATGTTTTAAATAATAAAATGTGATTCCAGTTGCTAAGGGGACATGGAAAGAGATGGGGAATGAATTAATCCAAAAGAGATGGGAGGGTCTAAGAGAATTCCTATGAGGGGTCCAAGGGGGAATTACTAATGTATATTAGCTCAATCCATTTTCCTAAATTTGTTATTGATATATGAACCTTCTAATTTTTGATTGAGTGTTCTTAAATCCAATCGTTGAATACATGTAAGAGGGTGGGTGTGAAGAGTCACATCCCATAGTTAGTGAGAACATGGGCACTAAGTATAATCAGCTTATGGAAATGTGTGAGTCAAGAAAGGAAAGCCAAAGGGAGGAAATTTGTATGGGTTGGGAGAGCAGTTTTAGACAATCAATGTTTTTGCATAAGAAGCAAGAGGAGAGGAAGAAAGAGAGCTTGGAGTTGGTGCAGCCATGGAGGGAGAATTCTAGAAAATGATAGAACGTATTTGGAGAAATTGGAGCTAAAGAGTGAAGAGTCAAGTTGTCAGGCCTAAAGAATGAACTCCAATGTGAGTTGCACCAAATCAACAAATATTTGATGTTATTTGTTGGTAGTTTTCCTAGCAGTGAGTTCCCTTGATTTCTCAGTTGAGAGATTTTTGGTTACCTATGCTAGAGAGAGCCTGATAAATGAATGGGGTCCTCGAGGGAGTAAGTTAAATAAAGGGGTGAATTCCATGGGTTTTGTAGGTCAATAGGAAGAAATTTGAGGGAAAATCGAGACAGCTATGGGGGAATATCAGTGGTTTGTGAGTTTTTGAGCTATGAGTGGACAGTGAGAGACCACCCTCTTTTGTGGATTACTAGTCTTAGCTCGAGGGTGACTTGTTTTTGAGATCTAGAACAACAAGTCTATGGTTGGGTGGAATGTCTGTCCCAATAAGTTGGTTGCACAACTATTTATAATTGTTTTATCTTGCTTCTGTTGTATTATGAGTTTATTTAGTGTGCATGAACTCTATGTATTTGGAAATTATTTATATGCTATTGTAATTAACTTTATTAGTTGTTTTTCATGTATGTTTTAAATGATTGTATATGCATGTAATTAAGTGTAACAGACAATGAATATGGCTAGATCTGGTTTTAATTCGTAGTTTAAATCTATAGGAATTTAATTAGTTAGAAGAACTTAGTTTTTATGAGTATTTTTCATCGTAATGTTCCTTAGTTGGGATGGGGGACATCACATTATGGTATTAGAGACTCTGGTTCAAACATCGGGCTTATATGGTCCAACAATGAGTGTGAATCGAGTGACTCATTGTTGCAGACCTTTGCCTATGGGAGTTTAGGGGAAAATGCTTAAAAGTAGAGTGAAAACTACAAATTCATGGGAAAAATATGAGTTTAAATAACTCAGGACTGTTTAAGAGGTTCAATGGATCCAAGCTACAAAGTTGCGGAGTTGAATTCGACTTGGAATGGTCGAATTCGACATTTTGATAGTTGATGTAACATTGAACATAGTTCAGTGAATTAACGACCAAGTTTGATTTTTATCTTGAGATCAACGGCTGGGATTCGTCATGATAAATTTTAAAATCCATAAGGTTTTAGCTGTTTGAAAGGTTGAGTAAAAAAATGGTTGAGATTCAATTTTCGATAGTTGAGAAGTTGAAGTAGATCGATTATCTAGATTAATTTTAGCAGTTTCGATGTTGGAGCCGATCGACAGTCAAGGTCATCTTGTCTCGGAGATTGACTGTTTGAAATCATCAAGGATTTGGTCAAAGTTTCTAAGTGTTGGAAATTTGTTAATAAAAATGGTTGATAGTCAATGGTCGAGCCTCGACGAGATTTGAAAAAGTGTTTTCAATTTCCAAAGGAAATCGTCGATGGTCGAGTGTCAGCCAGATTCAGCAAAGTGTTTTCAGCCACCAATGAAAATCGTCGATGGTCGATGGGAATACAATCGGGCATGGGTCCTATTTGACAAAGAATTTTGAATCCAGCAAGAAAATTCATCGATGGTTGATGGTTCAATGGCCGGGCGTCAACTAATTCAGCGAGGTGTTTGTGTCATCCAAGAGAAACAATTGATGGTCAATGAAGGAAAGAGAATAATGATGTTTCATGCCATGCCAATATCCACATGTTGTGCAATGTCATCCAAGTTGATACCTCAGGATGACATGTTGTGCCACATTAGCCCATAAGTGATCAAAAATTGATGGTTGGGTCATCCAAATTGAGGAAGTGTTTTCGACCAACAACGAATATTGTTGAAGGTCGATGAATGAGTGGTCGGGTTTCATCCATTTTAACATTGTGCATGAATTGATTTTTAAGGGAATAGGTCGATGGTCGATGGTCGGGTCAACAAATTTGGAAAAGTGTTGTGCATGCCCAAAGAAGAACGTCGATCACCGATGGATGATGGAGCATGGATCAACGACAACTCAAATAAAATAAATCGAAGAGAGCTATCCAATGAGCTATTATGGGCGCAAAATAGAGCTCGTATGAGAAAGTTAAAGCTAAAAAAGTAAAGGTAAAATTTTGGCACCAATTTACTTTCAAAAGGAATAACTCATTGCTCAGAAGTTTGTTTGGAGCATAGGAGTAGTCTACAAAAATTTTATGACCCATAGAAAATAGTCATGGAGCAAGATTTAGGATCTGGGTATGTAAAAATGTGCAAGATGAAAAAGAAGACATTTGTGACATACAAAGATAAATTGGTTAAAACAGTCTAAACTTCATCGAACTATAACTTCCAAATCGAAGCTCGTATTCGAGCAATCGAATAATCACTGGAAACGTATTGAGGAGTAGAAGACATCCCAGAATTTTGAATTGGGTACTAAAATTTCTCAGAAAGTGATCAAAATATTTATGTAGTAGTAAAAGAGTGGGAATTGCAAATTATAAATGTTGTAACTTTTCACTCAGAACTCAAATTGAGACATGGATGCATCCGTTGGAAAGATGTTTCAGAGAGTAATCCATCTAAGGAATTATATTTTGATTTGGTGCATTGTTTCCTTCATAAATTGGGATAAAGAGTAACATGTATTCTTATTGATGAATTGTTTTATGTCATGCATATTCTAACAATAATTATTACATGCACATTTCTTGCAGAATTAGAGGTATTGGAAAACAACTTTGGTTATTATATGAGGACTAGAGTTATATATTATTCTCAAGAATCTTACAGACATGAAGAAGAGATCAAAGGTCTGCATATCATCATGGGAATTGTTGAGATAGAGTCAAATGGAAGAAGAGGCAAGCATGAACATATAACTAAGAAAGTTTGCATAGAGAAGTGCAGAGCTATAGAGATTATAATGAAAGGATTGTGAAGGCTCGGGAAGAGATACTTCATAGCCTAAATATGTTGCATAAGGAATTCAACAAAGACTCTGGTACCATGCAAGTGGCTAGTGCTAGACAAGTGATAGCATCTAGTGTAAATTATAACATTGTACAATATCTACTGTAAACAGATATTCAGAAAAGAACAGAAAAGATACAATGGAAAATACAAATATTACACTGAGATTTTTTCCCTGGAAACCCAAACCGGGAAAACCAGCATATTCTATATTCATTCATTGTGTTACAATGTTTACAATAAAAAATACATATAGGATCCAGCTGCATCCAAAACCCTAACCCAATGACCTGGATTAATCCAAAACCCTAATTCATTAACCTAAAATAGAAAATCATCGGCAAAGAAACCATGTGCCAAAAAACCACCTAAATATAATGCGGTCCCAAAAATGTGGTCCACTTGTTGTTTTCTTTGCATACAGGGGGTTACAGTGTTACATAGTCATCAATCCAGGGTAGCAATGCCCATAGATCCTTTACACCAAGAGAACTTATCAGTGCTCACAGATTTTTTTAATGAGTCTGCAACATTATTCAAAGTTTCCACCTTCATCAGTGATACTTTTGTTTCTTCAATCATGTCTCTCAGAAAGTGGTATTGAACATCAATGTGCTTTGTCTTTGAATGATAAGCAGGGTTCTTCGCCAGAAAAATTGCACTTTGACTGTCACACTCTATCCTTACAGCTTATTGTACCAACCAAATACCTGAACACAATCTGTGTAACCATACTTCTTCCTTACTTGCATGAGTGGTTGCCATGTATTCAGATTTTGTAGTTGAAAGTGCCACTACAGCTTGTCTTTTTCTCATCCAACTTATTTCTCCTTCAAACAGGTTAAACACATACCCGCTTGTAGATATCCTACGATCCAAATCTCCAGCCCAGTCTGCATCCACAAAGCCCTGTATATCCACCACTTTGTCCAATCCCATTCTTCCTTCGTAGTAAAAACCATAGCTAAAAGTGCCACGCAAATACCTGAAAACCCTTTTTACTGTTGTCCAATGCTCCTTCCCTAGTTTTGACATATACCTGTTCAAAACTCTCACTACATGTGCAATGTCCAATCTAGTACAGACCATTTCATACATCAAACTGCCAATTGCACTCGCATATGGAACATGAGACATGTCCTCCTCTTCTTCATGTGTCTTGGGACACTGATCCGCAGATAAGTTTACACCAACAGGAATAGGAACCTTAACCGGTTTACATTCATGCATATTAAACCTCTGCAATATTGTCTTGACATATTTTCTCTGATTTAACCNTAACAACATCCTTCATTTCTCTAAATACCACATCTCGGCTATACACAACCTTCTTAGTTTCTGGGTTCCAAAGCTTATAACCTTTGAGACCATCTTTATATCCAATAAAGATACATTTTTCAACCTTATTATCCATCTTACTCTTTTTTTTCTTTGGAACATGAACATATGCATCACAACCAAATACCTTAATATGTGTGAGAGAAGGTTCATTACTAGTCCATACCTCTTTTGGAGTCTTGTCATCCAACGTTGATGAGGGTGATCTGTTGACCAGATAACATGCAGTACCCATTGCCTGTGCCCAGAATTCTTTCCCTAACCCGGCACCACTGAGCATGCACCTTGTTTTTTCCATCAACGTCTTGTTCATCATTTCTGCAACTCCATTCTACTAAGTTGTATATGGAGTAGTCTTTTGCCTTTCTATACCGCACTTCTTACATAATTCTTCAAATTCATTCCCACAAAACTCTCTGCCATTATCTGTCCTCAACACCTTAATTCTTTTCTCTGTTTGATTCTCAACAAGAGCCTTAAACTCTTTAAACATGTCAAAGCCTTCAGATTTCTTCCTAAGGAAATATATCCAAGTTTTCCTCGAGAAGTCATCTATAAATGAGACATAGTACACAAATTTTCTCAATGATGGGACCGACACAGGTCCAAAAACATCATTGTGAACTAGTTGTAAAATTCCTTCTACCCTCGTTACACCAAAGGGGAATCTTACCTGATTTTTCTTCCCATATAAACAATGTTCACAGAAATCAAAATCCAGAGAGAAGTTAGACATACCTTCAACCATACATTTAYCGTGTAGTAGTCAAAGACCCTTCTCTCCAATATGCCCCAGTCTTTGATGCCACAACATAACCTTTTCTCCAGAGACTGTAGGAGTTCTTTCTTCTTCAACTCCAATATCAGGAACAATGGAGCTATCAAACCCATCACTAATAGTTCTTCCTAGCAGCTTATAAATATTTCCAAACCGAACTCCCTTCATCAACATCATTTCTCCTCAAACCATCCTGCAAGTTCCCTTTTCAAATATTGTTTTTACCCTTGCATCTTCCATTTTGCTTACAGAAATCAAATTTATGGCCATACCTGGGATGTGTAGAACACCAGGCAGTGTTCTAATCCTTCCATCTATGAGCCTCAACTTGACCCTTCCTCTTCCTATGATTCTGGTTGTCGAATCATTACCTGAGAAAACATCACCTCCATCATACCTTTCATATTCGTAGAACCACTCCCTGTGGGGAGTCATATGAAAGGATGCACCAGAGTCAATCAACCATGCTTCATGATCTTCATGTGTGCTTGAATAGGCCAAGTACACATCCCCTCCTTCTTCCTTAGAGGTCTTTTCTTCTGTAGAAGAAGATTCTTCAGATCCCTTCTTTTTCTCAACTTTGGATCCACACTGCTTCTTATAGTGCCCTTATTTTCCACATCTCCAACATACCCTTACAAACTTTCTGGGAGATCTAGATCTACCCTTAGACTTAGATCTCCGACTTGAGAAATAAGATATATTTATTTCTTGGGAACGTCCTCTTGCAAATAATGCTTATGTGCTATGTCCTTCCATATTCTTCCGTCTCATCTCCTCTGACAACAAGGATCATACCACTTCTTCAAACTTCAAGGAATTTGTTTTACTACCTATGGCCACAACCATACTATCCCACGAGTCTGGTAAAGAACACAACAAATTGATACATTTATCTTTATCTGAAATGTTAATCTCAACAAATACTAACTGACTTACCACGGTATTGAATGCGTTCAAATGCTCTGCCACCGAGTCTCCATCTCTCATCCTCATGTTATACAGCTTCTTTCTCATGAATAGTTTATTTACCAAGGACTTAGACTGATACAACTTCCCCAACTTTTCCCATAAATCCTTAGTTGTAGCTTCCTCTGACACATTCAGTAATACTAAATCGGAGAGACACAATCGGATTGTGCTATTTTCCTTCTGATCCAACTTTTTCCAGTCATCTACAGAAGTTCTTGTAGGTGCAGTACCTATATCTACCACGATCCACTCATCTCTGTCCACCAACATATCTTCCATCTTGAGCTTCCACGGCTCAAAAATTTTCCCATTAAACTTCTCGATCTCCATGTTCGAATTGATTGCCATTTATTTTCACTTGAAAAACAATACCGCAGATCTCCCACTGTAAAAAGGCTTATCACAGTCCCGAGCCAAACCCTTGACCACAAAGGCGTCCCCCTGAAGCCAATAAAGCTATGATACCAAATGTAAATTCTAACCTTGTACAATATCTATTGTAAATAGATATTCAGAAAAGAACAGAAAAGATACAATGGAAAATACAAACATTACACTGAGATTTTTCCCTTGGAAACCCAAACCGGGAAAACCAACATATTCTATATTCATTCATTGTGTTACAATGTTTACAATACAAAGTACATATAGGAGCCAGCGACATCCAAAACCCTAACCCAATAACCTGGATTAGTCCAAAACCCTAATTCCTTAACTGGAAATAGAAAACCATCGGCAAAGAAACCATGTGTCGAAAAACCACCTAAATATAATGCGGTCCCAAAAAATGCGGTCCCGATCCAAAAAAAAAATCAGAGGCACTACACCCCCTCTCTTACCCCCTTGCACGCTCGGCGCCATAATACCCAACATCTAGATCCCAAAGCAAAAGGGATGATCAGGGAAATGATAGGAAATCAATAAGCACGTGCAGGCACCATCATTATCCAAAGGAATCCACTAGAAGAGCCCATGTAAGTTCAAGGCGAGGGAGCATCCCAAGTATCTCTTGTCAGGAGGTAAAGGAGAAGGCCTAAGTCAAACATCTTGCAAGGTGATCTTAGGAAGAACAAGCCACCAAATTTCAATGGTGAGCACAAGAAAGGAGAAGAGGTTGATGCCTGGTTGTTGGAAATAAAGAAATATTTCCAATTTCATGATTACCCCTCAAGGGTATAAGCTAGAATTTACACATACCACTTGCAAGGAATTGCAACCATGTGTTGGTATCAACTTAAGAAAGCTACGAACCTTAATGAAAAGAGAATCTTATGGAGGAAATTCAAAGGATATTTTGAAGAGAAATATTTGTTCGGGCATTAATATGAAAGGAAGATAAAAGAGTTCTTTGAACTCAAGTTGGGAAGCATGGCAAAGGACAAATATGAAAAGACATTTTTTGAATTGTTGAAGTATGTTGACTTCATAAAAGACGAGAAGGTCAAAATCCAAAGGTTTCTAAGTGGATTACCCTCCTTCTATAGTGATAAGATACAATATGATAAACCCAAGACCTTGGAGGAGACCATAAGGAGAGCAAGGAATATTTATGAGCAGAGCAGAGGAAGACAAATTTTCCAAAAATCTCAAAATCACAAGATGAAGGGTAAAAAGGATGAAAGGCGGAAAGGTTTTAAGCCACCCTTTTTCATGAAAAACACTCAAGAAAATCATCAAGGTCATTCATCCCAAAATGAGCACAAGACTGCAAATTCATTTGGGAAAAGGCCAAGGAAACATCTTGTACAATGTTGGGGGTGTGAAGGAAATAACTTATATAGGGAATTCTCTCACAAAGGAGAAAGAATGAAGATTGTCCACAACATTCAGGAAGTTGAAATAGTGGAAGACATGGGAGAAAACATGGCAAGGATTTATGCAGCCTTGGATAACAAGCAAGTGGAACATCAATATTCAAGGATTGAAGTGGAAAGTAAGATTGATAACCAGCTCAGTGAAATTTTAATTGATTTTGAAGCTATCCATAGTTATATAAATTCTATCATTGTTGAAATGTTTCACTTGCAAAGGAGTAATCATAAGAAATCTCGGTTAGTTCAATTAGCCACGAGAGCTAAGAAAAATATCAATGAGTTTATTAAAGATAGTCTGATAGACATGAATGGACTCAGCACAAAGGTAGGTGTAAAAATCATACCACTGGGTTCATATGATTGTCTAATTGGCATGGATTGCTTGGAAAAACATCATGTTGTCCTAAACTGTTACAACAAGACAATCACATGTCTTGATGAGGATGAGCAATAAGGCAAGGTTCAAGGCATTCCAAGAGTTGTAGTTCTTAGAGATATTTCATCTATGCAACTGAAAAAGAGTTTCAGGAAGGGATGTCATATTTTTGTAGCCCATATGGAAGAGACAACCAAAGATAAAGTGGCAAGCATTAAATACCATTCGGTCTTAAGGGACTTTGAAAATTTTTTCACAGAAATTCTAGGATTGTCACCAAAAAGAGAAATTGATTTCTCCATAATTTGGTTCCAGGAGTTTCCCTAGTGTCCAAGGCACCTTATAGAATGGGCACACCAAAATTGAAGGATTTGAAGATGCAGCTTGAAGAATTGTTAAAGAGGGGGTATATATGTCCAAGTGTGTCACCTTGGGGATCCCCAGTTATTTTTTTGAAGAAGAAAGATGGAACCTTGAGGTTATGTATTGATTTCAAACAACTAAATAAGGCCACCGTAAAGAAAAAAATATCATTTTCCAAGGATTTATGATTTGTTTGATCAGCTGAAAGGTGTAAGAATGTTTTTGAAGATTGACTTTAGATCAGGTTATCATCAAGTGAGGATAAAGAAAAAACACATAAAGAAGACAGTGTTCAATACAAGATATGGGCATTATGAATTTACAGTAGTACCATTTGGACTATCAAATACCCCAACAATCTTTAGGTTCCTGATGAATGAAGTGTTCAAGGAATACTCGGACAAGTTTTAATTGTTTTCCTATACGATATACTCATCTACTCTAAGTTATAAGAGGAACATAATAAACATTTAAGAATGGTGTTGCGAGTTTTAAGATAGCATAAATTGTATGCTAAGATAAGTAAGTGCATCTTTTAACAAAAGAAGATTCACTACTTGGGGCATATAATTTCAACAGAAGGGATAGAAGTTGATCCTAAGAATATAGAGGCCATTAAAGGATGGTCAACGCCAAGAAATGTCATGGAGGTCATATCATTCATGGGTCTTGTCGGTTATTACTGAAGATTCATAAAAGGATTTTTAAAGATTGCAAGTCCGATCACTTATTTGCAAAAGAAGAGAGTGAAATTCGAATGGACTCCCAAGTGTGAAGAGAGATTTCAACAACTGAAAGACATCTTGACAAGTGCACCAATATTTAATATTACAAATCTGGATGAATATTTTGTCGTGCACATTGATGCATACATGGAAGGGCTCAATGGATTCCTTAGTCAAAAAGATCATGTGGTATGCTATGAGTCCAGAAAATTAAAAGAGCATGAGAGGAATTATACTACACATGACTTGAAGTTAGCTGCAATTGTATATGCATTGAAAATGCAGAGACATTACATCATGGGTAAGAAATTTGAGCTAAGAATAGACCACTATGGTCTAAAACATTTTTTTGGAAAGCCAAGATTAAATTATAGACAAAGTAGATGGATTGAATTTCTTAGTGAATATGGTTTTGAAATTAAACATATAAAGGGAAAAAAAATCAAGTGGTTGATGAACTCAGTAGGAGAGCACATGAGAAGCACATTGCAGCCATTAGTGTGTACAAGACTGATCAGAAAGATCAAATTATTGCAACAGCTAATTTAGATCAGCAATATCTAAAAGTAAAAGAAACATTACAACAAGGAAATTTACAGCAGAAATTTAATTGTTATGAAATGAAAGAAGATGGAATTCTCATGTAAAAATGCAAATTATATGTATCGAATTCCAACGAACTGAAAAATGCAATGCTAAAGGAAATACACAATGTGTCATATGTTGGACACCTAGGATATCGGAAGACAATTGCAGCTATAAGGAGCCAATACTTTTGGCGAGGAATGAAGAGAGAAGTGGCTAATTATATAGCTAGATGTCTAGAATACAACAGAGTGAAGAGATAACATAGGCATCTAGCAAAGTTGTTGCAGCCATTTCTCATTCCAACATGGAAATGGGAAGTTGTCAAAGTCGATTTTATTACAAAGTTTCCCAGAATAGTGAAGCAATATGATTCCATAATGGTAGTGGTGGATAAATTGACCAAGGTAGTGCATTTTATTCCAGTAAAAACAACACACAAGCCAGCAAATATTGCAGAGATATACATGAAAGAAGTTGTCATACTACATGGAGTCCCTAAGGCAATAGTTTCAGATAGAGATCCAAAGTTCACATCAATTTTGAAAGGGTTTGTTCAAGGACTTTGGGACAAATTTAAATCTCAGTACAGTGTATCATCCAGAGTCAGATGGGAAAACAGAGAAGACTAACAGAATAATTGAGGACATGCTTAGGATGTATGTGATGGACTAGCCATAAAAGTGGAAATATTATATTCATTTGGTTGAATTTTCCAACAATAATGGGTGTCAGGCCTCATTGAAAATTAGTCCATTTGAAACATTGTATGGCATAAAGTGTAACACACCAGTGAGTTAGGATAATCCAACAGACAGAGAAATAGTTGGGCCAAACATGTTGAAGGAAATGGAAGAGAAAATGACAAAGATCAAGCATAATTTAAAGGTTTCCCAGAACAGGTAGAAAAGTTATGCAAACAAGAATAGAGTTTTTGGGAATTTCAAAGTGGGTGAACATGTGCTCTTGAAAATGAACATGAAAAGAAGTTCGCTAAGATTAGGAAGTTGCCCAAAGTTGGCAGCAAGATATAATGGACCTTCTGAAATATTAGAAAAGATAGGGTCAGTTGCATACATGCTAGTGTTACTTGCATACATGAGAGTACATAATGTATTACATGTTTCATTATTAAAGAAATATGTGTCTGACCCTATCCACATAATTGATTGGAATGTGACTCGGGTGGAGCACAAAGGGGATTTCCAGGTGGAACCAATATGCATCCTGAACCGAAAATTAAAAGTGCTAGGTGACAAGGCCATAGGGTTGGTAAAGGTTCAATGGACCTGCTACAATCTTGAATATGTTACATGGTAGCATGAAGAAAACATGCGGAAAGAATACCCACAAATTTTTTATAATTTTGAAGAAAACAAAATGCAAAACTTCATTTTCAGCTGCTAGAGTTTCGAAACCATATCTCATAGTCCTGGTAAACTGCATAGAAGGCCCTGATAACATAATGGCACATTCTTTGGGTTGGCCCCTGTTAGCACTAGGAATCACCCTCAGATTGCATAGAAGGTAAGCCCAGTACCCATTAGATTATGTGTAAATGTAAATGAGTTTTAAAGAGGTCAAATGGACAAGACTCAACATAATAATGTTCTAACTCATAAATTTGGGCTAGCATGCACAAGAAGTTGAGGTCTTGACTAACTTCAATCAGTAAATGGGAGTAAAGGTGAATAGAGGGAAGAATTTGGTGAGAAAAATGTAGAGGTTTGCTATAGACATTAGGTCTGTAAGTAACCTAAGGAAGAAAAACTCAAACACAAGATCTTCTTGAATTCAAATTTTAAGGACACTAAAGAACATCATAATAATATTATAATCAAACATCCATCATAATATCACTACAGTAATTCATGTGAATCTTTCAAGCATGAATAATTCAAAATTAGAGGCAAATAAGTTGGAGTAAGAAAGGTGACTTCTATTAATCAAGATATCTCAAATCAAGTACATAACCAGTTCACAGAAGCTTCATCAAAATATTACAGCATAAGGGATCCTAGCTCAACCATTAAAACCTAATAAAGCATTTAGACTATCTATTTATAACAAAAGGGGAGGCAACAGCTGGAGGTGCGATCTGGCCTTCTTCCCATGAAAATCTCCAAGTAGTTATTCCATCTAGCAACTTAAACTAACAACTATGCTATAAAAAGGGAAAATGTTGGCCACTGATCCAACCAACTTTGAACTAACTTGATCTTCTTGATACGCATCACCCTGCATGCTAAGTGTCTTTCAGATTCTTGTAACTGTCATCATGTTGCCAGCTACTATCTTTAACTTTATTCGCATCAACAGCCATCCACAAGAATGATATTTTGAGCTCCTTGATTCTTGATACCTATTGGTAGCTTCATTCAGTAGCGCTCTGGGTAGCGAGCCTTTGTAGCGCCTTCACCAAATTCCTGTAATTCCATAGCGCGACATCCAAACTAGGAATGTTGAATGGGTAGCGCCATGCCTGTGTGCCTCTGTCAAAATTCGACCTCTGTCCAAAATTTCAGTAGTGCCACGCCTGTGTGCTTCTGTGTTGAATTTGACCTCTGTCTAAAATTTCAGTAGTGTCTTCATGTGTGTCTACGTACAATTTGGTAGCTCCTCGAATGAATTCGCAGCACCACATTTCAATGCTGATAGATTTGGTAGCACCCCCAAGTAGTTAGCAGTGCCATCTCTACATCAGTCTTAGGTGATTAGGCAGCGTTAGTGGCAACAGAATGATAGGACATGAAAATTAGACAATTTTGTTGCGCCATAGCGCTATGGAATTTCTGCACTACCACTGTTGAAAAGATTAATTCTTTGCAGAATACCAAAACTCTGAACAGTATGCATTAGAAGCATGTATAGCCTGTATAGGTGGCAGAAGTAGTATTTCCTCAATTAATTATCCTTGCAAAAATGGACCATTCTCAAAAATGGAGCTCACTTTTCACCAATCAATTCATCAACCTAACACTCCTTCTTGTAGAAGGAGGACTTCCCTTTGGCACAACATCATGCTTCCCTTTAGAAGTAACAAGATTCTTCATTGGATCTATGCTTTCCTTGGCTATTGGCTTCTCCTTTTCAATATCAACTTCAACCAACACATTCAAGTTTCTTTGAGCCATATCATCTTGGAATTGCTGCAACTCTGCTTTGAGCTTTCTGTTCTAAAACTGAAAGTCTATGTTTTTCCTATAGAGGTTCTTGAGTTTCCTTTGAAGAGGTTGGGATCTTCTTGCTGCGAATCTTGCTAAGTCAAGAGTGTGGTTGTAGCCATCCATGAGTTATTTCATATTAATTCTTTCAGATAGGGCTTCAGATTTCAGACGAGCCACCTCCTTTCTAGCTTCCATGAGTTGTTTAATCAATATTTTGAAGCTCTGGTTGCTAAGTGGATTGGTGATGTGGATAGTCTCAACAGGATTTTTTATGGCTTCATCTTTCTGTTGCACAAGGATTACTTCTTCTATCTCAATAGGATTCTCAATGCCTTTTCCCTTGTCTTTCTTCTTCTTCGGAATGGAAATCTTCGGTAGGACCTTAAATAGCCTCTTTGAGAGTCGATTCCCTTGTGAAAGACTTTCTGATCTTGGTGCTAGTTGTTGAAGGAGATGAAGATAAGTACATTTTCCTTCCTTTCTTGGCTATGGCTTTAGTAGAGGAAAGGACCTCTTCTAGTTCTAGTGTAGAAGGGGTTGAAAGGTCTCTTTATGGAGAATGGTAAGCCTCCTCCTCAATTATTGCAACCTTCTTAATGGCTTATTGATCTTGAACATGAGCTTTACTCTTTCGTTTATTACTAGATCTTGTTGGAGAAGCATTGGTGGATGGAAAAGGGCTTGCTATATGTGACTGAGGAGTAGCTTCTATGTCTAATTTCATGTGAAAAATAGTAATGAAGTGTTCCCATGAGATGTTCTTCTTTCTCATCTCTTCATAAACCAACATTCTAATCAACCCAGAATGAAAAATGAAGTATCGACGGCCTTTGATTTGGATTGAACCCTATCTGACATCTTGCCTATGCTTCCCAACAAATAAAAGGGAATGTGCATTTCAACTTTTCCAGTAAAATGTAGCAAAAGCCTTATATGGTACTGGTATAGTGGATTGAACCTCCCCTCACATGTGAAGTACTTTTGAATGATCCTCAGCGTTTTATCAAACTCTCCAACTAGATGATTTCTTGGTACTCCTTTGGATAGATTTTCAGTTTGATATTCATGCTTTAAGAATTCTTTGGAAAAGCCTGCATCCAATACCATTGATTTAAACCAATTCTCTCCAGTGATAGGGATACTTGTAGCTGTTGAAATAGAGGTCTCAGACACCTCAAATTCTAGGTCCCCTACCTTGGTCTCCAGGCCATCAAAATGTAAGTCAAACTTCATTGCCACCTCAGGATGACCCCTTTGCATATTTTGGTAGAAAGTGAGGCAGCCTACCCTTTGAAAAACTTCTCTAGCCATGGGCTCTGCCTCAAATAAAAGCATGTCTACAGGCTCAGTTCTAACCAAATTACCTCTCTTGTGCAACCTCTCCTTATGAGGAGTCTCCATAATTTAAGATGAAATATTTAAGAGCTATGGAGTGGTGATGACTAGGAAAACAAAGAGTTAGACTTCAAAAGAATATGATAGTGAAGAGTGGGTACCCCTTTCTAGGAATTCTCTCTAACTCAGACTGATTGCTAGCTTAGGAAACAATGGTTGTGAAATTCCCTCCATTGACTGTGTACAGATATTAAGACTGAGGAATAATCATGTGGTGAAGGGATGTGCTATGATTGTCTTTGAAAACTGGGTCGAAAATAGTCCAATTCAAAAGATAGAGGAGGCAGGGGAAAAGGCAGTGTCGTTTTAGTAGCATTTCTGGGTAGCACACAATGCGTACAGGAGATGAAACTTGCTTGGACAGTGAGAGCTCAAGAGAAATGGGGAGTAGATGTCTTAATACTGATAACCAGGTGATGGTAACTGCAGGTTTGAGTGGAAGTAAAAATGATAGGAAGGCGTGAGGAAAAATATCTCCTCCAGCTATGCAAGCACGATAGCTATCAAAACTCTGGGCGATAAATTGTCCTTGAAATTGATATGCAGAGGGGAGAATCATGGAATACCTGGAGAACAATGAAAACTCAGAGTTTCAGAAAAATCCTAGGAGAGTATCACGAGCAACTCGGCCTCTGAATCCACCTCAGCATCTGATCTGGTAGCACCCTTGTCAACTGGTTTGGACTAGTAGTTTGTGCAGCGCAGAAATTTGAGCTTTCAAAATTTGAAAACCGCTAGCAAAGATCATAACGATGAATCCTTGAAGGCATCTTTTAACTAAACATGGTGTTGAAAACAAGGAATAGATAACATCGGCACAATAATCACAAATCGTGGTGAAAGATGAAGGACAGGGAGTGTGCTACAGAAACTCCTAGTGAGTTGGCAGTGCTCCCTTTCAAAAAATGATTTGACCGATAAGCATAGGACAAAGGCACAACATGGCAAGGCTATAGAGGCATGAGTGCGGAGGGTGAAATGTCAAGTCAAGTTGTTCATGGAGTGAGTCGAACTTAGTGTCAAATCATGAAGGGGATCAAAACATAAGTCATGAAAATGAACCTAGGCCAAAATTTCATGTGAGGATCAAATTTTGAGCCATGACTTAAACCTTTGTTTATCAAAGTCGTCTAAGTAAATCACACATTTAAGAGACAAATCAAAATTTTAAAAAAAAATCATAAAGGATTAGAAGAATCAAAACTAAGGGCTAAAGACCCAAGGCAACTTAGTGTGATGACATTGGCTCCACAATGGATGGCATGCTCCCTGTGAGATGCCAAGAACAAGTAGTTTTAGTGCCTTATCCTAGGGCTATGGGGTCAGTTATTAAAACAAAAAATAAAAGATAGATGATAATTACAATGGCATGGGAAGCCACACATGGCTCAAGCAAAGTACTTTTTCAGAAAAATCCCATTGACAGGGCCACCAAAAAATTCTTCATCCTCCAAATTTTGCAACTTGTAAGTGTTATTCGAGAATACCTCGGAAATTTTGAAGGGGTCGATCTATAAGGCTTCAAATTTGCCATGCTTTCCTTTATCTTTCTTTGGTGCATCCCACTTGAGCACCAAGTCTCCTAGCTGAAAATCCTCTTTATTTACTTTTTTGTCGAACTCTTCTTTGATCTTCTGTTGATGGTCATGTGCTTTATCCAGAAGCTTCTCTCGGGTTTGTTGCACTTCTACTAGCTGTTGTATTCTTATGATCATATCATTTGGTTCTCCTTGGTAGTCTTGGAAAAAAATTTCCATAGGAAAGGCAAGGTAAGAAGGAAAGATGGCCTCAACTCCATACACAAGCTGGAAAGGAGAAAGACCAAGGGGTCTCTTTGTTGTCACTCTGTCAGCCCACAAAGAAAATTTGAGCTTTGAATCTCATGCTTTATTGTTTTCCTCTAACAGTTTTTTGATGATCTTTATAAGGCTTTTGTTAGAGGACTCTGCTAGTCCATTCCCTTGGGGATAGTAGGGAGTTGAGTGAATCAATGTGATTCCAAAATGATCACAGAATTGGATCAATGGTTCAGCCTTGAAAGATGTAGCATTATCAGTAACAATTATGTTCGGACAACCAAACCTTGCCATAATATCCTCAAGAAATCCAATGATCACTTTGTGGGAAGCATTGCTTGTAGGGATAGCTTCTATCCACTTGGTAAAGTAATCTGTGTCGGTCAAGCTCCACCTATGTTGGCCACTGGAAGCAAGATGAATTTCCCCAATAAAATTTAGGCCCCACTACTGAAAGGGTCCTGAAGCTACCACGGGCTTCAATGGAAAAGACTTGATTTGTTGCTTTCCAGAGAATTTCTGACACTTGACACAGGCTCTAATCTTAGCACAGACATCAGTGAATAGAATAGTCCAGAAGTATCCGGCCATAAGAATCTTATATGTCGTGGTCCTCCAAAAATTATTCCCCCCACATAAACTTTCATGAAAATCAGACATAATCTTTTGGGCTTCTTGTGGGTCTAGGCATCTCAAAATCACTCCTAATGGATCTTTCCAGTACAAGACTTGATCAATAAGACAGTATTTAATTTATTTGAGCTCTAAGGATCTCACCTTGTTTTTTTTCATACCATTGGGAGGCTACAATTTCTGTAGAAAAAATATAATGTCCTTGTACCAGCTACAATCTGCCAATGGAGAGTTGATTTGAGAACCTTTGTTAGACAATTCGGCCTGCTGATTTTCTGAGAAAGTGTTGATGAAATTTACCCCCAAAGTTGAGCAATTAGATTCAACTAGCAACTTGGCTAAACGTTGGCCTTTAACCAATTTGGTGGGCTTAATCTCAAGATAAAATTCAAGGATTTTAGCAATCCACTTGCTCATTTTACCATCTATATCAGGTTGAATGAGAATTTCCTTTATAGAAGTTGATGGGACATATGAAATGACTCTTGAATGCAGCACATAAACCCTGAAATCCTTGAGAGATTTAATCAATGCATAGTCCTTCTTATCCATGATGTCATACTTTAATTCATCATCTCTCAATGCCCTACTGAAAAAAGAAATGGGTTGCTCTAAGCCTTCAGCGTTCTTCTACAATAAAATAGTTGTTATTGTGTCAAATGAAACAAAAGAAAAAATTAGAAAATCCTTGGAGTAGTTTGGACTAGTGAGCATAAGGGACTCATTCAAGGCTTTATTTATTTGATCAAAAGAATTACGGGCTTCAATAGTCCATTTGATTTCATTTCCTTTTCTCAACATGGTTGTAATATACTTCACCAACTCAATAAAATTTGAAATAAACCTTCTCAAAAAAATATTTTTTCCCAAGAAAGACTGAACTTCCTTCTTGGATCTAGGGAGTGACAAGGTTTGGATAGATTCTACCATGCTGGAATCAATCCTTACCCCTTCAACTGACACAATATGCCCCCAGTAATTTTCCCTCCTTCATGGCAAACAATGACTTTGTTGGGTTTAAAGAGAGACCAAATTTTCTGCATTTCAAGAAAACCTTTTTCAAATGATCATAGTGTTGTTTATCAGATTGTGAGAACAATGTTATGTCATCTAAATAGATAACTACAAACTTGTCCTTCTCTCCAATAAAGGCTATGTCCATGGCTCGTTGAAAGTTCACCCCTACGTTCATCAAACCAAAGGGCATCGTATCGTACATGAATGTACCCCAAGGAGTGGTAAAGGTTGTCTTCTCTTTATGTTCTGGAAAGATAGAGATCCAATTGTAGCCATAAAATCCATCAATCATGGACATCCTAGATGCACCTGTCACCCTCTGTAATATGTGCTCCATATTGGGCAAAGGGTAATTATCCTTTTTAGAGCTTCTGTTCAGATTCTAGAAATCGACACAAAGTCTGAATTCTCCATTATTTTTTCTCATTTGGACCAAGTGTTGAAATAATGTAACTGCGAAGAGCATTCTTATTATTTTTATTATTGGATTAAATTCCCATTGTGGATTAATCATGTTATTATTATTATTGTTATTTTTATTGGATTAATCCCCATTGTGGATTAATCATGTCGGTAATTGTATAAGGACCAAAACCCCTTTTGCGGATTGGTCATCGAACAATTACAAAGGGCGGAATAAGAAGTCGGCCCCAGTAGTTATTATGGAAGACCCGGAATTAATTAAAGGTGGGTTTACCCACCCAGAGTGAGAGGTTTGCCCTGCCAGTTGTGACCTTTCACACATGCCAGTCTTGTATAAATAAGAGGCTAGCACCTCACTTCAAACACACAACTCACTTGCTCATTTCTCTTATGAGGCAAGCTGCAATTACCAGAGAGAGAAGGAGAAGAGCGGCGTATATCTTCAGGAGGAATTTATGTATTGGTTTGAGTTATCTCTTGAACATTTTTTAAGCTATTTATGATAAGAAAGTTTTGTTGGGTTTTCTTCCCCTAGAGGGTTTCCCAGGATAAATGTTGTGTCTCTTGTGAATGTGTATTTCTCATTGATATTGTTCTTATTATGCTCTTATCTATTGAAATGAAAAGAAATATAATAATGGAATAAACATTAACATGGTATCAGAGCCAACCTGAAGGAAGCATATTTTGCAAGAGGAAAAACGTCACTGTTACCGTACCCAAAAATTAGGGTTTTGCAAAAGTGAATCTTTTCATCTCCCTAACCACCTAGAAAGTTGCACCCTCCCCCAAGGATCTTTTTGGCACTTAGAGCACACCTTTTCAGTGGCTAGATCTCCCGAAAAGTGAAACCCTAGTTTCACAAAGTACCAGAAAACTAGAGTACCAGAAGTACCAAAAAACCAGAAGCACCAGTCCAAAAATCCGCAGATCAGATTTGAAGGGGTAAAAGTTGGATTTTTGAAAATATGACTGCACCAGCTAACTCGCCTCAGCTCAGCGAACCTATCCCCTAGATCAGAATTTCAAAATTCAAAGTTTGAAAAATTAGGGTTTCCTCATAAAACCCTAAGTTGCAGTCTCAGATTCAGTTGCAGTTGCAGTCTCAGTACCAGTTGCAGTTGCAATCGTAGAACCAGTTGCAATCACCCTTGCAGTTTTTGGTAATAATTACCATTGTTACCAGATGGAGCCACTACCTGCAAATTCTATCCGAGGTATGTACTCACATATGTTTAATGGTTAAACCCTAAAGAGTATTTGCAGGAGAAGGGATCTTTTTCCATAGATCCAGAAGGATCTCAAGATCCAACACATTCAGAG